>DVQG01001319.1:0-11057 GCA_018231605.1 Papilio ambrax
CCATATAAGCTCATAGGAATCAAAGCGAGACTAAACAGTTGTGCGATAGTTTAGTGAAGAGTGTGTGTGCGCTCTAAGTTTCGCAGTAAACACAAGATGGAAAACTGTTTTATCTGCCAATCAGCTTTTTCATTTAATACAATGAGACACAATTCTTTACCTAATATTTTCATTTATAATGGACAGTAACGATTGAATAAGTAAACTTTAAAATGTATCTTACGAAGGACATGTACAAAAAGGTTAGATTAGCAATCCTTATCATTTTCTTTGAAAAAAACAGAGACAATGCTATTCTCGTACATAAGTTTCGCGAGTGAAAACCCACGCTAACGAAGCTTTAAAGTTTTATTGCAACAAAATGTTAAGCATATCGATTTGTATAACTCGAATATTGTAAATTTTAGAGCACCGTATAACATTCCTGTTGAATATCGCTTTTTTATGCAAAGTGTTTTATTATCTGTATTTTAAAGTTTATTCAACTTGTTCGATCTCGATTGGTTTTTCGATTAGAAAGTTTTTTTTATATATAGTGGGAGGAATGCAGTCCAGTTTTAAATTAGTCGTTTAGAGCTTTTTTTTCATAATGTTATTGCCGTTTTATATTACCTAGAGTATTATTTAAACCTAATCGTGTGAGAATTTTACATATGATATTTGAAAATCGAAAAATACATTGGTAATGGCCGAAATCGCACCGTATAGATTTATGTCTGCTCCGGTCAAGTGGTTATCATCGGGTAAAAATTTTTACCTGACGTTCTTACGGTGAAAGAAAACATAGTGATGCAACCTTTACCTATGCAAAAAAAATTTAAAGATTTGTTTGAAGTTAACCCATTCGTAGTCGACCTGGTTGACTAAGGCGAAGTCAACCGCAGTCAGTAATAATGTGAAATAACACTTATATATCACTTACAAATAAGAAATGAAAAAAGGAATCAATACGAACGTCATTCTGATGTAAATTAAATTAAGCCAGTTATTATATTTACTGAACTGGTTTTAATTCCGTCGGCAAACCGCTATTGCAAAAAAGCACACCCTGTGTAATAACACGTTAAAAGTGCATTAAAATCTAGTTATCCTTGCTTTTAGTCCGGATTCGAATTGTAAGGTATTAAATTCGTACCTCGGGTAGATCTTACCGACCTCATACAACTTGCCAAAAAGGAGTTGACAATAAAATGTTCGTACGTGATTATTGAGTTTGACTTTTACAATTCATAATTAATATGTCAACTGCGTTTACAGATTATAAATTATAGTAATATGTTACCTCGTTTTCCTCTCTTCTGCTAAACTTAGTAATCTTGAAAGATTTTTTTTATTTTTTCAATGCTTCAACTATGCAAACTGTCAAACAGATAAAAATGCTTTTTACGTTAAAATAATAACGTGAGAAGCTGCAACATACCTAGATGCATACAAATAATAACTGACAAACAGAATTGCCGAAACGAATCTCTCACCATTACGAAAACGATTTTCTAAAAGAACTACAAGCTTGACGGTAATTGATTATATAGCGTTTTACTTGTTGTCTCTTTCCTGCAAATGGATTTCACTTGATGAAAGAAAAAGTCATTCGATAGTTTAACAGTTTCAGCTCTTATATTCAATGAATCGTTGATAGATTGTTTTGATTAATCGTGCAACGCTCGTAGAAATAACGGTACGCTATTTTATGTCTAAAAAGACGAAGATAAAAAGCGAAACGTTTTTTTTTGATGTTGTAGTGTTGGCATTTCAAATTATCGATATATTACCAACGCAAAAAATAATACCGTAATAAAACTCGCAAAAGTTATTCATAAATGTTTTAACTAAAGTAAAGTTTGTTAAATTACTAGCTTTCGCCCGCGTGTAATTGGAAATAACAAAAGTGAGTAGCCTAAGTGTTTTTCCAGACCATCCTCTACATCTGTACCAAATTTCACTGAAATTCGATCAGCCGTTTAGGGTACAAACTCTAACAAACATCCATATATCCATCCATCCATCCATCTATCTATCCATCTAAACTTTCGCATTTATAATATTAGTAAGAAGTAAGATTCCAAACTGACAAAAAGACAAAACTTAAAAAATATCGATGCAACAACTCCGAATGACGAAGCCTTTTTTTCAAAACCTCTGGTCATTAAAGCTAAAGTGGCACGACTACAGATTTTTTCTTCGATATATTATTACAAATTTATTTTTGATCATCTAACACTTGAATGTCACTTGAACACTTGAATTATACATACTGTGTAATATAATTTTTGTCGACTAAAATATATTTCAACCTCCAACCAGCTTTCGCGCACGACTCCGTCCGCGTGGAATTAAAAAAACTAGAGTAAGTAGCCTATTTTCTTTCAGAATATTTAATAAGTTTCATCGAGATCCGTTCAGTAGTTTATACCATAAACTCTAACAAACATCCATCCAAACTTTCGCATTTATAATATTAGTAAGTTAGATTGTAAACTATTTAATCTAACGAAGGAATCCTGAAGTAGTCGTGTCGATATAACAGTTGCGTTGTTTGATTTCCATTGATTATATTTATAATTCTTATGTAGTCTGCTAAGTCGTAGTAATGATAGCGAATTGGTCCGTTTATCGCTGGCGAGGGAACGCAATTTAGTGCCTGCAAATTGACTGGATGTAATTCAAAAATACATTCTAGCGATGTCGTTTTACTTGTTGTTCAATCACTAAAAGAAGCTTGTTTAATGGATTTCCACCATTACTGAGCAAATAATCGTAGTGGACTCCTAAGGGTGCGGTTGTATTGCAACGTTTTAATTTATTACAAAACTAAAAATATATTTTTCCTCTTATCGTTATTAGATTTTCAAGCATTATTATATAGAACGCTAAGGATTTCCCTGAGTGTAGATTTAATGTAATGTTTTAT
Organism: Papilio ambrax; assembly: GCA_018231605.1. Classification (NCBI taxonomy): domain Eukaryota; kingdom Metazoa; phylum Arthropoda; class Insecta; order Lepidoptera; family Papilionidae; genus Papilio; species Papilio ambrax. The sequence goes on from DVQG01001319.1 coordinate 2,912, forward strand.
AATAGTATGAGGTACCTACTTGTAAACATTAAAGTACTGTTTAACTGTCGACTCAAGAATCTATAAATAGGCACTGACGGATTTTCTAACCGTATGTTGTTCACACTAATTCTTCACTGAGTGGGATGATACTACAATAAAAGATGACACAAAGGCGACGGGAAACATAATTATTACAATCCGCTAGTAGCGTCGCTTAAGCAATGTATGATAGGCCATAGCCCGCGGCGCGCCGGCTCGGTCACGACGTGCGCGCCGCGCCGCACCGCCAATTTGTGGCCGCTTGTGTTGGTTTTGTTGAAGCCAGCGTCTTCATACCTACACGATACTTTTTACACTCTTTGCCACCTGAGTATGCGAAGCAAACAACTGAAAAAATACTATAAGTACTACGATGCGAGAGTCGAAGCCCAATAATAGAATTAGTCTCAGTTGAAGTGTTAAATTTTATTAAGAGGTTTTTGTAAGATCATTATTTACTAAATAAATATGTTTGTGGAAACTGTACAAGGTAATTTTCTTAATTATGGAAGAACGCGTTTTCTTAAGAATTTTTATACCTCCATAGCCTTAAAAATGCAAATAAATTGACGGTCCATACGTAAACTTAAGTAAATGCAAAATGCTAATTTTACAACAGAACGCAAACATTAAGTTACACATGTCTATCTCGAATTTTGTTTATCACATAGTGACGAAATTTATTAGTACATATTACGTTGTAATACTACTATCTAGTTACATAGAACTGGATAAATAGTTTCTAGTAAGAGAAACAAAAGAAAATGTAATCATATTAACAAATTCACTTTCATTTTGAATACAACCATTCAATACAATTACGTCATTATTCAAATAAAGCATTTGAAAGCGTACAAAAACTCAATTTATCAGCTAATAGCAAAAAAACGTAACTAACACTGGAGGAACCGTCTCAGTACATTATGCGGTTAATGCCCATCTCCCTGCAATTTGCGCTAATATCCTTGTGTTTTAATCATTGTTGATATCACGAGTACCGTAATTTAAATCAATATTTACTTGAATATTTTAACGAGAATAATTTTTCTGTAACAACAATGCTATTACGAGTCGTTGGCAACATAGCCTTATTATTTCAAAAAGTTCTTTACAATTTTAAGTTAATTATAAAAGCAATGATTAATAATTAGGTAATAAGCATTTATTATATGCGCCATCAAACTTTTTTAAATGTTTTTCGATACCAGTATTAGCTGATCTTCGAATATGATTAGGAAGTATCACTTTCGTTCATTTCACTTGATTTTAAAGCTTGACTAAATTTAAAAATACTGCATTTTGTAACGTGCTTTAGGGCTTCTTTTCTGCACCTTTCTGTATCGTCTACGCAAATTAATTAAGAATTTATAACATTGGATAAGAGACGACGGGTTTAGCTTCAGAGAAGAAATCCAGTTTGTGCGATGAGCCGGGGGCCAAGTTATAGTGGCCGAGTGGTATAATGACGGCCCGTCAGTCCCGCCGTCAGTCAGCGACTCCAAAGAATGAGTTCATTTCCTTCGAACACGCGAGATACGATTTTTAATTAAGTTTTTGTTAAAAATCCATTAAAGAAAAGTAAGTATAGCCCCGGTTTGCTATTTGACTTGATCTCTACATGCATAAATGACTTCGTAATTAATGAGCTTTTGACGTAGGCTTTTCTTATTTTAATGACGATTTTTTTTTTAGAATCCCAGCGAACAATTTGAACGTCGCCGGTTTATCAAATTAAAATTCCTCGTTGTAAATAACCGCATCTTTCTATTATCTATCCCAGGCGTTAAATGCGCTATAAAAATGAAACATTCTATATTAAAATATGAAATATGTTAATTTTTACACTAAGGTGCGTCCTATACATGAATTTTAATTATGTACTCTGAATGTAACACATTTTCGTTGATAACTTACGTATAATTTATTCTTATAATTAAATCTTTTATGCAAAGCTATTTAATTGTCTAGTTAATCTTCTTATATCAAAATACCGGAGAGGTAAATGTACCTTAATTTTTTATAACTCAAAACCGACTTCCCGCCTTCTCAGTTCAAAGATGCACATATTTTAATACTGACAATAGGCTAAATTATTATTTTATACAGTTGTTGACAGATTCTACAACTCATAAAATTTGAGAATTCATTAAAATTCTAAAATACGACGCTCCTAACCTGAATGTACCTACTACTCGTATGCTTTTTTAATTGAATTTAAAAATAATAAATACAGACAGCCAGTTATGTCTTAAGTACGAACATTAAATCAATTTCAAGTTTAACATTTTAAGACCTTTTGATCAGAAAACATTCAAAACCCGAAAAAGAAAAGGATGACAGAGGACATAAGGTTTCAATTCCTACTCCTTATTCCAGCACTGCTGACTCAAGAGTCTAGAAGAGTAAAAATAATAAAGTCTAGAGAATAAAAAGTTAGCAGTCTGTCAAGACAGAAAGCTAGTTTAAACATGAAAATCATATTTAAACTAGCTTTCGCCCGCGATACCATCCGAGTGAAATTAAAAAACAAAAAACAAAACTAGTAGCCTATGTGTCCTTCCAAACTATCCTCTACGTTTATGCCAAATTTCATCGAGAATCTATCAACCGTTTAGGCTACAAACTCTAACAAACATCCATCCATCTAAACCTTTACATATACCATATAATATTAGTAAGATATTGAGAAACAGATTAGTAAGATGTGTCAGTAAATACGCGGCATATACGCGACTTCGCGTTGCTGCCTTTGTATTTGATGCTGTTCATGACTTTCATGCGCGCCTGTGATTGAATAAATGAAACATTTATAACACGATTGCCCTGTGAACATAAATCGAAGTGACAGCGAATGTACATTCATTTTTATAATGTGATGGATGATGGATTTGTGACCTAACACCACTATAAAAAATAAAACTTATCGCAAATACTTAAAAAGGGTACATATAGACAGTGATAGATTAATTTCTTTTTATTTAATACTGTTGGTGACTACAGAAGTCAAAATTCACTTATTAAAAAAAAACAAAAAAATCCGTTAATCAATAGATGCAAAGCCACGAGTCGAATGTCGAGAAACCCTAAAACAACAATCAGAGCGGGCGCAGACCTTTGACTAAACTATCGCAACACTTTTATGCGATTGTCTATTGTTTCGCAATCAATTCAACTGTTTAGTTGCAGAACTAAAAATCGAGTAGTGTGCGCACCTCCATTTAAGCTCATAGGAATCAAAGCCCGACTGACAATTGTGCGATAATTTAGTTTCAGATGTGCGCACGCTGTTACAGAAACCGCATAAATACGTGAATATCGTTCCCACATCCCGTACTAAGAGACCTATCGATTGTCATCTATCAATGTGATTAGTGTATACCAAGCTATCCATTCCGTCGTCGAGTGGATATAATGATACGATAGAAGTTAGCGGTAGACAGTAACTTATAATTTTACCATAGGATAAGTGGGCTTGTAAGTGATGGTCAATTTAAATATATGTAGCTCCCGGTAACGTTTTACACACCGTGTCATTTTACCCTAAATCACTCTAAAGTGAAGTGCAATTTGCAACAATGTATTGCATAGTTTAGATTTATTTTATATACGTTTACTCTTATTACGTGCGTTCAAAGAAAGATGCATTTAATTGTATACAATTAAATGCATCGTTCAATCATCAGAATTATAATTCTAGTGTGAATTATAGTAATTATTTTAACCATACTACGTAGAACCGACTTTTAACTACTCTAAATTGGTCTTCAATTTATGGACCAAACTATCATAATAAAATTGTATCGCTTAAACATGTTTGGTATATTGTTATAGAAAATTTTATACAGATATTTAAGGTATGTTTATAAAACAAAAAAAAAAGAAAACCTTGACAAAAACCGATTTTCTTGAATGTTTGTGTATTTATATTTGTTTGCAATTTATTGTTTGATGTTTTATAATACCATTGTTCGTTTGGTATCCAAAGAAAAAGACGGCGACGAAGTATCGGTTCCCACGTATTTACCAGTCATAATGAAAAAATATCCCATGGTAACAATTGTTAAAACTTCCGGGGATACTATGATTCTCCAGAGTAACAAGCAGGTAACATTACAATAAAAAAACCTCCAAACTTATGGGAATCAAGTATAGAATGTATTAATAATTTAATACCCTAATCAAGGGTCTTACACTATGCAAGAATATCTTACTTATATTATAACAACGAAAATTTGGATGGATGGATGGATGTTAGAATGTATCTTAAGAACGACATAATGAATCTGGTTGAAATTTTGTATAGAAATAGAACTGTGACTAGAAGAACACATAGGTTAATTGTTTTTTCTTATTTTACATAGACGATGTCTCGGGAAAAAACTAGTACATTACAACTGATACACAAAAAATCCTAAGTATGATTCTATGACATTTCGACTTTAATCTTCAATCACTAACAATACCATCCCTACTTTCTACATATTTTATCTCATAAGAAAGAAGTCACATGTTTTTTACATTTTGCTGTGCTATTTTTCTCTCCAAGGTTATTTAAAAATAAATAAAACCTTGCATCCATTGTTACATATTTAAAGAAATGAATGATCCATTCAAAATGTTATGTTCTAATTTTTCTCTTTGTAAATTTTTAAAAAAAGTTAGTCAAATCCGATGTTAGTTTAACCGAGGTTAACTTGGCAGTGAAAAGTGATGCATGAACTACTTAGGTGAGGTTACTTAACTGAATAGTGACTTAAATTATAAAGTTACAATATAGACAGGGAAGTCACATTATATTGGGTGTAGAAACATCTCAACTAGCAACAGCATTGCCAATATAAAGATTACCTAACGAAGTAAAAATAAATAATTAGCAGTCACCAAGCGCCATTCGCTCAGCATTTTGTTTGACTACATTTTCACTTTATTTAAATATATCGAATAACGGACAAGTAAACTTAAGTAAAATAATATATTTAATTAAAGTTTTAAATGTACTTAAAATAGAAATTTAATTAAATCGATTAAAACCTCCAACCAAAAGAAAGTATCATGATTCAAATTGGGAACGTTTAGTGATGGGTAATCAAACGATAAACAATGTTACCTTTTTTATGAGAACCGGCATTTGCTCCAGCGACATATTGATACCCGGCGAGTATTCACTATTCTGTTCACAATGATCCATCTAGCACAGCCACATCCAGTACAGACTGAGTAACACTACTGTTTACTTGCAGATTACGAACATTATTTGTGCAATTCAACCACTATTGATAACTGTCACTCATCGATCGCGTGTTTAAAAGTTAACGAGGGTAGATGTTAAACTTTACCGAACTGCGCACGACCACTCGGTTCGAACGCGGGGCGCGAATGATAGAAAACCTGCGCTCGCGCATCGCTCCTCGCTAAGTATAGACCAATTTGTAAATATTAATCACCGAATGCGCCTCATTAAGTTTTGTTTACATTATTACGTAGTGATAAATATCGATTAAGATGATAGGTGATGCTATGTATTACAACACAGTAAATACAAATGTATATGCACGCGGTCGCTGCGTGCGACGCACGAGGCGCGCTAGTGATGGGATGGTGCCCTTCGGCGCAGCCACACGTACATAACCGGTACATAACCACAACCCTGACAATTAAACTATACATAATATACGAGAAAAATATATAAACATTAATAAATCCTTCATTAAATAGTTAAAACTAACTTTTAAAATGTTACCACTTCAATACACTATTTGTTTTCTTAACCAAATTTCATATTTAAAAATAATGCGCTAAGTTGACCATTATTATTACAAAGAAAATAAGTTTGGATCACATTGAATTCTATTTAAAAATAAAATACAAGGATGTGGTACATATAGTAAAAATGTGTATTCGACCCCCACGACCTTATGCAGTGCGACCTTTAACCATTGAGCTATTGACGCTTCAAGTTTAACATTATGTCGACCCCGCATAGTAGCCGTAAGCCTTTAATTAGATTGCCATAGAAAGGTATCTATATGTATTTTTTTTAATAACATCAATCCTAGAATGTACTATTCTATCAAATGGAATTAAAACACGTAAATTTCTTCAAAACCTCTTCAAGTCGATTATAAGAAGTTTACAAAATAGGTTAATTGAATATTAAAGTGAAAATGGGTCCAATGATCATCCAGACACATTGTAAATAAAATAAATTAATTGATTTTGTAAACAAACATATAGTGCACTAATTTGCTGTAAACAAACACATTACGAACCGGTATTAGTTATATCATTTATTAATAATTAATTAATTAATTATTAAAGAGTAATGGCGATGTTTATGCCCTCGTCTTACGGTCTTAAAACTTAAAATGACCAATGTATGGAAATCTTTCAGTCCCAGAAAGGTATCAAAACGATTGTCTGACACCAATTATTCTAAAAAGAATTTAAAACAAAGTTACCTTTAACCTAACTGTTATCTTCTGCAAGTATGATACATATTTCATTGCAATTTTCACCTACATTGTCAATTATCTTGTTTGTTTATCGAAAGCTATAACTACAGCTTGTTTCACAATATCTTTAGTTTAGACCTTTTACAATTTTTTTTTAATTTAATATCACCTAGTATCATATTACTTCAGTATTATTAATTTCACATGGACCGCAAGATTTTCTATGAGCTATCACTAGAGAAATCTGTCAAGTGCGCTTTCCAATCCCAATATAATTGAACTTTCAATTCATTTTAAAAAACATAGAACATCACTAACTACTTATATAAAACCTCAACAATGAAAACAATAAATACTGAAATCTAGGGTCGTAGTAAACTTGTGTGTAGGTATTAGAAAAATCTTTGCTCAAAGTCAATGCTTAATTTTATTTCCAACTAAACTTGCTTGATTTATTTTACAAAATAACATATTTAAGTTCAAATTTCATTTAAAGAATAGGAGGACAAAAACACTAACGTAACAATTGTAAAAACTGTTAAGCCATCCCCAACCCCATAATTTATCAAAGTCGATAGAGTTCAACTGCAACTGTGCCCAAAATAGAAGCAAATCGCTTTATCTATCCGTATTACGGGGCATCAGGATGAATAAAAATAATTATTGACCTTATGACTTATTACTGAAGGTTCAAATTACAATGGAGTATGCATTGTCACCGACCGATCGTGAATGCTGTCTTTTTGTAATTTACCTACGTAAACTGTGTAAAGTCTGCAAATTGCATATCGAATATATACACAGAGAAACTTGTTGTATTTTACATTTTTTGCCGATTAATTTAAAACAAGGTTCCGTGATATTTTGCCACGACCAAATATAATGTGAAAGATGAATCTTTACTAAGTGACAAAATATTTCGGCTGTTTACAATTTTTATGGGTTAATTACAAACTGGCGGAATTCACAATTTGCAGGTAACGACATAAAATAGGATCCTTTCTGATGGTTCTAGAATGATGAATGGAGCGCTGCGGGGTGCGTGGGTGCTCCAGAGATACAGGATATCGATCACTAAATTATTCAACGGACTCATATACAAATAAGGGTCGGCTACGCCATTGATTATAATGTAGAACAAGAAAGGCATTAATCCTTCTCACAGCTAAATGTTCGCATTACTATACAATTTCCAGCATGACAAAGTCTGAGAAATATTGCAAAGCTAAATGGTCTGAAATAACAGCTTTTAACGTTAAATCAATATAGATAATTTTCTGCAAAAATGCAACAGAAAACAATCAAGGTAATTAATAAGACAAGAAGTCAATCTTTTTGAATTTTAACAAAACAGCTTTAGGGAACTTTTTCAAAAAGTAAAATTTAATACAAAGACATCCAAACTGCAGAATTGGCACATTAATGAGGTTTTCATAAGTGTATCTATAACAATAAAATACTGAGCAATGCTTTCTTAGTTGTAAATATTACTTTTATCAATTACTTCGTTTGTACTAGTCCTTACAATCATTAAAATCGATGAGTACACGACTTTAAACAAACAGTAAATCTTACTAACCATGCTTCATACTTAATATAATATAATATTACAAATGCGAAAGTTTAGATGGATGGATGGATGATTGTTAAAATTTGTAGCCTAAACGGCTAAA
>DVQG01001320.1:0-11053 GCA_018231605.1 Papilio ambrax
AAAACATATCGACGAATTGAGTACCTCCTTCTTTTGGGAAGTCGGTCAAAAATTGATTTAACGCCTGTTGATTTATTGTCTGCAAAGAGACCAACTTAATCTATACTCTATTACAATTTTTGGTTAGTTAATTAAAAATAAAATATAGAATACGGTTTTAATTAAAAGAGAATAAAAAAATCTACTTCAAGCTATCGCAAAAAATAACCGAAATTGGTAGCGCCTGTCAGTAAAATCTAGCAATTGAATGTTTATCAGAATATTTGGATTCGAATTCATAAAGCATTTTTGTGTATTTTATTCAGGACGGCTCTTCAAATTGTTAAATTTATAAATTAAATTATTTATTGCTTTTTTGCAGATGGTGTGAAAATACCTTCATAAATTTATATACAGATTAATGTATTGTGCCGCCATTTATGCTGGAAGTTATACAAAAATTGTAAGATTTATTTTAAGAATTAACTTTCCAAATAACTTTTTACAAAGACAGAAATTACGTACAAGAAGCGTACTTACAATACGTGCGTACAAACTTAGATATTTTCCTAATTAGTTATACATATTTTCTAGTACAATACAAGTAAGAGACATTGTAACCTTTACTTGATGTTTTCTCGGTAAGCGATTTTCGTTGTAGCACAACTTTCACGTCTTTGTCTAGCTAGTTGAGAATCTTAGTTCTAAAAAACAATTGGTAGAAAAATTTTACCACAAACAGCTATACGGCACCTCTGATATTTTTATTTGTACTATTGGAGAAAAATATTAAATCATCCACAGTCATAACTGAATATTTCTTCTAAGTGTTTACTATAACTATGTATTTGTAAAAGTAGAATTTGAACAGATTTACCTTAAGTTGGCATGAGTCCAAATTAGCGTGAAACCGGCGGACGCCTGCGGTTTCGCGGCCACAGCGTTTTCCGCAACTTTCTGCAAGCTAGTCACTTGCGAATAGTCGATGCTGCGCTCCTGAGATATACAAAATAGTAACGGAATCGTGTAGAAACTTTCCTACATTACTCAACGAATGTCCGATTTAAAACTCAAGACGTATTGCTTAATATTCAAATACTTAATCCTGAAGTTACGAATGATGGAGTAATTTAGAGGACAAAAACCCGGTGTGCCGACCCTACGGGAGTAGGATAAGGCTGGGGAGATGATTTCAAATAAAAATTAAGGGACTTATAAAATGTTTGTTCAAAGACAGATTTTGTATCAACGTCAAATCAAACGTTCTCGCTTTCTTCCGGAATACTTAATTGGCGTAAAAATACAAACATTTATCAAATAACAATCGAGCTTAGGAACGCAAAAAAAATCGCGTGCTATTAAAAACTCTTGTGTCGATCGTCTCGTCTCCTTCATGTTGGGGCGAAATATGCCCTTGACAGTTAAATGGTAATATTGCGAGGGATATCAGAGCAGTCATTATTTTTTATTCGATGCGTTGAAGGCGCCTCCCCTCCCGCGCCCTCCACGATCAGCGCTCTCCCACCCGCCCGGCTTCGGTGAGCTCCTAATCTTTAAGGCGGCAAAATATTATTATCAAAACTGATTGCAACTATTAAAAACATTTTTTGAGGACATTATACTTTATGTTAGTTCTGAAAAAAAATTATGTCTGATGGCCTGTTATTGTTGCTTGTAGCTAGTGACATTTTCCAGAAAGGCGTAAACGAATCGCGGGAACATCGAAGTAGTCAACGATTTAGGTATAAATGTAATAAATTTTATTTAGGAATGCAAACACAATTTAAGAGATAGAGTAATTTAGTAATATGGGTATCTTTTGTTACAAAGCACGTAAAGTCTAATTGTCATTTCGCCTGAAGTTATTATCATGAAAAAGTTACGAGCACAAAATGCGATCGTTAATCGTAGAGAGTCTATTCCCCACTTATTCCAAAGGTAACATTCTCTATCAGAAATTGGAACATTAAAGTACATTTAAATTTATTCCAAGTCAAGTAGGATCGTTGAGTACTCCTTATGCCGGGATTATTATTTGAAAATCCTTTGATTTCTTCGACCAAGTATTTTAAGGAAAGGTTTCTAATGCCCCAGGGACGTTAGCTTCTTTGATGTTGTTTTACTTAAAAATAAAGACGTGTTTTATAGGTTTGAATAAGTAAAATTATTTTAAACTAGCTGCTGCTCGCTACTTCGTTACCGTGAAATTGAAAAAATATGCCTATGTTACTCACAGAGAAATAACCTTTCTAATGGTGAAAGAATTTTTGAAATCGGCCCAGTAATTATTGAGATATTTCAATACATACAAAACTACACATCTTTTCTCTTTATAATATTAGTATAGATGAACAATAATGAATAGTTTATTTTTTTGATTATACAATATTACGTTGAACGGCATCATATCAAAATGTATTCATTTTGTATATTCCAAGAAAAGTAATTAGTTTCTATACTCCTTGTACCTCCGCATACCTAAAGATTATCTATTTCTAGTGACATAAATTACGTATTTTCTCTCATTAATACAACTTAAAGTGATCACATCCAATTAACTTAGAACCAACAATAATACATGATTGTATATCTGATTTCAAAATACCAGTAAGTAATCATATAAGAAAAACAAAGGATAAAAAATGGCGCCGATAAATTGCCTCCTCTATTCCTTTTTGTTTACGTTGTGCCGGACTCGGCTGGGGAGCGACCCTCCGCATTTGCGGTTAAAATTGGACCTCACTGCTTTTGAGACCTTGAGACAGAATTTACGATCTCACATGAACAATGTCTATACCATATTTTAACAACATTCATTTTGTTTAGGTTTATTTGTGTAGTTAACAAAAATATTATATTTTGAAGTGGTTTTTAAGATAAATTTCAAATAAATTAAAGTTGCCTTGAATAAAATGGTGCATAACAGACTGGCAATGTTTCTGCAGTTTCTCAATTGCGTCTTACTATTTTCAATAGTCACAAGAGTACCATAAATTATAACAAAGTAACTGAAGTCATTGACCCAAAGGCAAAAATTACATGCGTCAGTTGGGTGTAGTTTAAAAAGAAATATGAATCCGTAAAATAGAAACTATTGTTTAAATGTCTGAAATATTGTTGTATACTTTGGTTTTCACGAAGAGATTTGGGTTAAAGCTTGGTATCCCCTATAGTGCAGGTTGCACTTTCATAAACAAACAGCCTGCAGCGCTCCGAGCTCTGTCCGCACAGACCACAACTTTCTAGAGAAATCGCAGCTGCCATTAACTGCCAAGAAAATACCTAGAAACTTTTAGAAAACAACTCGGACCTAACTATTGTACCTGCGCATTAAAAAAGTCATTCCACTAAATTGAGAAGAAAGTAATAACAATGGATTCTTTTGTAAAGCGGAATAGATCGGAGAGTTAATTCGAGTGACAACAATTGTTTACAGACAAATCACTATGACTGATTCGTATGCGTTTTTGTTTGACTAATCTTATGAGACAGTTTATCCGTTAAGTTATAGATTCTATGGTGACCCTAGTAGAACAGGGGGACAATCAAGATGGAAACTGATGTAATTGTTTTAACATGCTTGACCCGCACCTTTGACAAGGTCAAAGATTTTCTTAATAATTGCACACGAAAAACTGCATGAAGTTATAATCGTCCTAGTTCAAGACTAATGAAGGAGATAATTAAGTTAATGAATCTAAAAATAGTTATATTGAAACAGGAAAAAGATGGAAATGTTCTTAAATCAATTGAAAGGGAAAGATAGTCTGAGTAAACATCTCTGTGGCTGTTCCCGGCGCCAACCTTTAAGTGGCTTTATCATCGTTGCATACATTTTCTTATTTCTTTTTGTAGTCAATCGCACTGCTGAGCGGTGGGACGATGGTTGCTTTCACAATATTTACTTTCACCCCGCGACTTAGTCAATGCTCGTCTCACTTAACCTTTATACTTTTGATTTTAATATTTTTAAGCAGGTATAGATATACAAAAATCTATTTTTGAGGTTCAAACCACCAAACATTCGGTACACTCACGATTGGAAGTATGATATTATATTTGCACAATTATTTTTCAAAACAAAACACTGACTCAGATCAATACGTGAATTAGATACGTAATCTAATAAAATGTTAACCCGTTAATAAGATTTAGTAGAGATTGACCTATATTTAAAATGTAATTTAATGCAATGAGAATATATAGTACAGAAATATTCCATATTTCCACCACTTACAACTAAATCAAGTAATCGACGAATTAGTTGATAGGGCTGTAGAGTAACTACAAAATTATTCCTATTACGTAATGACCTAATTAAATAATCAGCATTGATTTTAGGAATGCCCTTTATATCTGGTTACAATAAAATGTGGTCAGCATTCCACAAGTCCGTGCGGTTTGCTCGCAACATTCCACGTGACAGTTGCGAAGCAATGCTTCACACTAGCCTTTATAAGTATTTCTAAACTCGAAAGAGTTGCAATCATTTGAGAAAAGAGTGTACTTTTCCTTTATAAACTCCAAACGCACTTAAAGCTTTTTTTATCTATAGAACTAGCTGTTGTTCGCGACTTCGTCCGCATGTAATTAAAAAAATTGTACCCTATGTTACCCAGAGATAAATTACCTTTGTAACGGTGAAAGAATTTTTATAATCGGTTCACTAGTTTTTGAGTTATAACATACAAAAAACCAAAAATGCAAATCTTTCTTTTTTATAATATTAGTATAGACAATATTAGGAGACGATGTGGACGTGTCTGTCCACCGGTATAAGATCAAGAAATTCTATAAATGAAGAACGACACTTTCGATCACACTTATTTAAGTTTCTTAAATTAAGTAATCTTGTTTAAATGTCCACTTAGAATATTATTCGCCACGCTCTGAGATATCGATTTTACGTAAGACTTACATGACGAATAAGCCTAGAAATTTTCCACATTTATGATTCATAGGAAATTAACGTACTCTTTTGGTGCTGGTGTTGAACTTTCTCTTAGATTAACAGTAATAACCAATTTAGTTAGTACTACCATCTAAGAGATAACCCATTCGTAAACATTAGTAAACAAATGCAAAGATGGCATTGTTACATTACGTATCACGCGGGTCGGTTCGTGTATAATATGAAAACTTTTCTTAACATTTAAGTAAACATTTAAATATCATACGAAGAGTTTATCAACGATAACAAATCAAATGTTTTGAGGTCAACAACCTGCATATACTAACGTACAAACTAAGTTGTTTCAAACTTTTTTATAAACATAGAGTGGGTTGTAAGTGGGTTATTACATCATAAGCCGTTCTACTGGAAACCGTACTTGCTAATAATACTAGAGTTTGTTTTGAATATGTACATATATGTACACATATTATAGTAAATAGATAGGTCTAAATATTTTATTAATAAACTAACTGTTACCGGCGACTTCGTCCACGCAATATTAACAAAAAAGTACTCTATAATATGTCTACGTCCGCTGCCCTTTAATGTAATTCCGGTCGAAATCGGACCAGCCAAACAAACGACAAACAGACAAACGCATTTTTTTCTAAATGCGAGTTTCGTTATCATCAACGCAAAAACATCATTTTCCCGATATCTGGATATTTTCTTTTGATATGACAAACTCCAATTTTATTATACGTAAAAGATAAATATTATAGAATTAGCTCCTTTTTTTGTGAATGTAAACAAAAGAACGCGAAGCTAAGAACGTTTTATTAATTCTTTTGAATCCAATCAACAAAATGTCATCAAATTACATGAAACGGATGGTACAATTAAAACTCGTACATAATATTCCCAAGGTGGACATCGCGACCATTACAACGAATCATTAACTTTGCGATATTAAATTCCATTAGAAATCAAGACCGTGAATTTTTAAATTATCCATGCACAAATCATACCGTATACGAAAGTAAAATGCGATAGCTAACTAACTAACATTTCATTCGACTGCGTCAGCCGCAACCTATATTTGTAATTTATAGGGTTTCCGGTAATCTGCACGCGTTATTACTTTGAATAAATGGATTACATATTCTTCTATTTAACGGTAACATCAAAAATTACATTCGAAGCTAGATTTAGTTTCGTAAGACCTCTACGCAAATGATTTTGAGGTCTCTTTAATGAAGACTGTTTGACCTGTACCTTTTAGCCTGGTGATAGTCTTCCAAGTCTTATAAGCTGTTGATTAGTAATCCCTTAGTAAAGTATTTGAAAGCGATTAACTTAAAGATTGACTCATTATGCATAGAAAAAATAATTGAAGTTCGACCCCAAAACAGCGAATTAAAAGAATTTATCAATCTTTTTATGTTTTAATAATGTTTTAAAAAAAATTGTATGAGGTCAATGAATTGTGTGAGATAGAATATGTTTCGAGAATTTTCTACAGCAACAAATAACCGCCAACGTATGTATCCACATAATCTGAGCTGTCGGCAATCATTTAATTTATAGTCGTTTATTTCTCCCCACTAGAGGGGGCCGTTGGACAATTTGCCTAATTTGTAACTAGCAACACTTGCGCAACAGCAAAGAAACTATAAAGGATTTAGACTTCTAAATACATATTCAACGCTGACAATGCTGTGTTTTTACTTCTAAATTTTATACAATAACTTCGTTGCTCGTCTAATAAATGAAGCCAGTATGTTCTTATACAGGTTTTTGGGCAAAGAGAACACAAGTTTCAACAAACTTTTTTATTTGGCGTAATTCAAGCGAAAAGGGTCTCCTTTCATGTTATTTAGAGGAATTTGAGTCTTCGTCGTAAACTGTCTAGTGTATAAAATAAAATCTTTCAAACTTACTTTCCTTCAATCCTTCTTTAGTATTTAAAACGATAAACAGTATGTATTTAATGTTTACGTCTACCTGTTGCGTTGACTTTGTTTACATCCGTACGTTTATGCGCAACTTGGGGAATTCTCTGGAACCATAAAAATAAAAACGAAACTCGACCTAACTATTGAAAACATAAGAATCTAATTAGCTTAGCAGAACACAGTGCATGCTTAAGCTTTATTTCGAAATACGCAATCAAGTCTTGCTGCACCACAATTCTATAAACGATTTAATAAAATTCATACAAAATTAAATCTTGTTCAGAAAGAGTTAGGATCCAAAATAGTTTTGCACTACTTTGGAAGGTAACGTTAGCGTCTTAAAATTATTTAGGCAAAATATCAAAACCCAATTATTAACAGCAAGCATATTTGTTAAACTTAGAAAATTCTGTTATTCCCAAGTAAAAATCATTGCCAATGTTAATTTTTGATAGTTATATTCTTTTCAATGTTTACATCGTTCTAGAATGTTCCAGTGTTTTTACGTAACATTAAGAACGTGACACAGACTAAACAAAAATATCATAGGTTTATATCTAAATGTAAGAATAACAAAACTACATTCTATTCAACGAAATACAAACGCGACTGGTCGCATATTTTAGCAACACAACTCTTCATAACTGATAATAAAGAAATCATAATCAATGTTATAATATAACTATACAATACAAAAACTTATACTAAACAAACTTAAATACAAATCCAATCGTACAATACTGTTGATATAAAAATATTTTATACTTATTTTCACTTTATAACAAACGTATTTCCTGCAGAAATATGAGTCAGCCTTTGTTTAATAACTGAATACGGAATTATATTAAACAAGAATATCCCTGACCTACACGTTGCTGCTAACGGTACCAGCACACTACTGCAGGCACATGGGTACACACACACACGCAACTCTAAACCAGATCCTCTGGCATGGGTTATGAAGCTAAGGTATATTTTTAATGCAACAAAAATATGTTGCGATCCTAATAGTTACCAAGAATTACATACTCTATTTATTACTTGTTTATTCTGCACACAAAGAGTTTTAGAATATACCAAAATTACTAGATAGCAGATAAAGTCTTCAAAATAATAAATCATTACGTTTCTTAAACGACGAAAGAATGAAAGTTTGTTGCTCTATTGGAGTCTGTGTGGACCGTTATGGCTTGAGCTATGCTCTTTATATGATTCAAACAAAAACAAACCTACTTTTGTGTATGAGTCATCGAGGATTCGGAAACAGCGGTGACCCGACCAATCTTCACTTTCTCCCAAGTGTTGGCGACACCTGGCGCTCGCCTGCAGTCGCCGTCAATGAAACGCACCGTACATTCTCGAACACGCGCCCCACGCGCGCTGAGGCTATATAAAGTTGAGCGACTCACGGGCCCGGCATTCTGTTGAATGCATCGCTGAGCAACGCTACCAATATGTACAAGTCAACACTTCTGTTGCTGGCAGCCGTCAGTCTAGCGAGCTGCGACGAGGCAAGGAAAAACAAGTATGTCGATCCCTTCGCCGCACTGGACCGGCACATCAGTCACTCCCTCGCTTACCACTATCTATGGCCGTGGAGTCAACTAATACGTGCAGCCGCCGCACTGGACGTCGAGGAAAGTCTAGAGGAGCCTAAAATTATTTCGGAACCTGACAAATTCGAAATCATTTTGAGCGTGAAACGATTCAAGCCTGATGAATTGAAAATCAAAGTCAAAAACCGATACATCATCGTCGAGGGCAAGCACAAGGAAGGGGATGACGACAAGCGATTCATGGCGAACCACTTCGTGCAGCGATTCGTGTTGCCGCCGGGCAGTAAGCCGGAGGAGGTGACCGCTGTTCTGACGGAGAATAATAAGCTCTCCATCTCCGCACCGAAGCACGAGCTCCCGCCGCCGCCACCGGAGAGGGAGATTCCCATAGAAGTGAGGGCCCCCGAAGTCAAGACCGAGAAGATCGAAACGGTGGAAGCATCTTCACTGAAGCAGGAGGAGTCCGTACAAGTATCGTCCGTGGCGCCCCCCATGGATCAGACCGGCGCTGAAGCGACGACGCACATCGGTAAGATACGGAAGAAAGAGCTGAAGGAGACCGCAAAGACGGCGAAAGATAACGAAGTAACGAAAGGCGGCGACGGCAACGGACTGGATTACGCCCTGATCGAGCCTGAAGAGTGATATAGTTAAATAGAAATAAAAGACTGAACTTTAGCTTTAATCGTGCCTCAGTGATATAAAATCGGAATGTGATCGTAGTCCCGAGCAGCGGCTGTTGTTATAGGTATGTTAAGGTTGTTTGTTTTAGAGAATAAAACGTTATTTATTGTACAAAATCTCTTTCATTTTTTTAATCAATTAATGCTGTATAGATATACAGACCTCCTCCAGTAATGGAGAGGTATTAGAAGAAGATGATGAACAGAACTTGAATTTAAATGTTATGGTAAGTATTTTCGTAATTATGTAAAGTATAACTAAATCTATCAAGTGGGTTAAGCATAAGCCTATAGAATATTAAAGAGAGGACTGTGATGAGAAATCAATAAGCTGGTCTAAGTACTCGTATTTTTTCTATTTATAAGTAGCGGGACAATCTAATATAGATCTTTTTATCCGAATTCGAAAATAATAAGCAATAATATGTACATACATAAATAACAAAACTACTAAAAAGTAAACTTTTTTCTTGATATTCTGCACCTGCTTTCATTTAAAGTTCAACAACCTTTAAAGGTTTTCTAAAATTTATTGTTATAAAGAACAATAACAAAAGTTTGTATGATTAAATTAAATAGTCGAATGAATTCTCTGAATTTAATAAAATCTGTTTTGAGTACATTATCAATGAGATTGAAAATTAGAAACTATTTAGTATTCATTTAATGAGTTCAATGAACTTTTTACGGCGAGATTTCACTACCGATACACCTTTACAAAACATCGGTTTTTTATATAAAAAAGAGGAATAACAATGTGTTATGTTGTTACACCTTATCGTATTATCAAAAAATGTAGTTAAATATGGATTACATCATATTGACGCTAGATAAGTATCCAATTTACAAACATTCAAGAATTTTCTATAAAGTTCGACATGTAATTAAAAGCAAAGATTCATTAGGTAAAATAACGAGAGGCACGTTGCAATAGCCCACGATAATGGTTACGAAATCGCTTCGAACTCTACACTGTTATGTAACAACAATGCTATGTCGTATTGTTCGTCGTTCAACACAATGCCCAATTCCTACTAATGTTTTGTGTACTCACTCGACTGTGGTTTCCTTCTTCAACCACTATTGTATTTTTTGATAATTCACATAACTTATGTGACTTTTTGTGATCGAATTACCATTTCCGTTGACTGTTGTATTCACAGTTGCATTACTGAGTACTTATGGTCTACAACAGTCTGTATACTAAACTATGGGTCGAAAAAATCGAATAAAAAAGTATCATTAAGTGCTTATATTATAGTATAATTTAATTGTATAGTAACTTTTGCCAACGTGACACAAATACTATGCAAATTGTCTCTACTTCTAGATAAACAACGTCGGTTATTATCTAGTTTAGTGGAAAACTAGGAGTTTCCTAGATGTTACAAAACCTTTCATCACTACACAAAACCTAGCATTATAAATTCTACCAAGAATTTCAAGCGGTTTGTGCAAAATGAAAGTACATTTAGGACTCTACGCTTCAATCGACGCTAAATTAAATATTAGGTTTATTTGTAAGACATCTAAAACAACAAATTTAACTTCAAAAAGTCTTTCCCATTTCACGCATAACTTTAACAAAGTTTTTTAACTTCTAATTGGATTCGTATCACGAAGTCTTATCTCGAAGTAATTAATGTCAAAATATTTTCAAAAGTACCTGTAATTTTATTTGACCTTTTTTAATGAGAAAACTTTTGGAACGATTGAAATAATTTTAGCTTATAATAATTTTGAATGACGGTATTGATTATTCAGTTTTAAACTGCTTCACCCAGAATTATTAGATAGCAAAATCCAGTCTAGTTTGGTTTACTGTGCAGCTTGCGTGTACCTGAATTTACCTAAAACCCCTAAGGAAATATTATGTTAATGTTTGAAAACGATGTAACGTAAAATTCCGACAAATAATAATTAATTTAATGTTTCTAAAGGCGGTTATTTTAGGAACCGCACGCATAGTGAGGAGGTTCCTGTCTC
>DVQG01001321.1:0-11051 GCA_018231605.1 Papilio ambrax
TCACGCAATCCATCCATCTCTTTCTAGGTCTACCTCTACCGATGTACCCCTCCACCTTCATAACTAACATCCTTCTTGTTACATGCGATTCATCCCTTCTCATTTTTACTGCACTTATAACAATTTTTTTTCTCTTTATTTATGAAGTTCTTAAGTTTTTTAATTATGGTTTTTATATTTAAAATTTAAATATTGCATTGGATAGTTAAAAAAGTGAGCAAAAATATTGTCTTGTTTAACGCAAAGTGACAGATTTCTTTGGCCTTCATCACTTTACGCTCTTCAATTGCCCTTAATTTGGTTAATAAATGCGCTGCGCATTGACTTACTGCTAAAGACGGGACACGCGTTTGTGTAAACTGACTGCTTTTATGCTGGGTTTCTGAAGTTTCTATTAATTATTTAATTACCTATTAATTTATTAGTGTTAGGTTAAACTAAATTTCAAAGGAGTAAAACTCAGTTTGGAAACGCATTTCAATAATTTATCGAACCAAAACAACTAACGAATGGTTTAAGGTATAGGGAAACTGGCCATTAGTCTTTCTTAAAAAACGGTTTTTTTTTTGTTAAGACAGTACATAGAAGCCAAATAATACGCAACGGTAAAGCAAATTATATTACATATTTTTTGGTATGAAAAAATTAACATTAGTAGGCTCGGTAGGAATTTTAATATCATTTGTAGTTTCAATGCCCCTCGGGTAACAATTAGCTAATCATGAAACAGCATACATTATAATATTTCGTTAATATAATTGTGTTGAAGCCTGACAGAGTTTTATTTAACATTTTAATACTGAATTGGTTGAAATGATAACGTTTTATATGAGGATTTAAATGTTTTTGTTTATTTTGTTTTAGCTCTGGATACTGTGAGGTTTTACATATCATTACAGTTTACGCTCTTGCGGCGTTATCTGTTACAAACAGTATTATTTTGACTTTCCGGATTAACTACAAGTAAGTTTATAGGTTAAAGCAGTTAAGTGTGAAAACTTTGATGTTGTTTTTTCAATTTCATTTATTACAAATTACAAATTTATATAAATTACCTAACGTTGAAAATAATTTGAGCGCTTGATCGGACTGTCTATACGTCGATACCTGCTACGTATTAATGAGTTTTTGAATTTACGGAATTCACGAGTATTTTTATTGAAGGAATATGAAACCTGGACATAACAATGACGAAATTCTAAGATATGTGTGAAGTTAATCCGCACTGGGCCAGCATGGTCGACTATAGCCTAGTCACCCCTAATTTACGTAAGCTCTGGGAACAGAGACAATTATAACATGCCTTCTATTAAATACTTCAATAATTTTATTGCAAACTTATTTCTTTAAGCTTGTTTATTAATAATTTGTCTAACATTTTGTAAATAAAATACTGTAGTTTGAATTACACTCAAGGTAAGAGTTGAAAAATGCTGGAAACATTCGCGGAGAATTTTTTTTACAATGGTCGTCTACACGACAATGTACGTTTGTAGTAAAACTTGCGGAGTAAGAAAGCTTTTATCTTTGCGCACGTTTTAAAGTTTTCTGCTTTTATCATACCAGAACAGACAGAACAACTATACTTAAGAAAAATGGATATCACCATAAATCTCCACTAATTTGAATACTTACGCCTAGTGCGCCCTGAACTAGTAATTTAGTAAAGTAGTGAATAGTTTAGTAAAGGTGTCAGAACAATCATTAGATTTATTTAAATTCCGTGCGGACAAACTCGCGAGCAAAAGCCTGTGTATAATAAATAATATTGAAACCTACTTAGTACTGATTTTCAGCACTTAGATATAAACGTAGAATAACTTTCGCAAACTTATACGATCGCCGATCATAAAACGATATCAATACACACCAAATTAATGAATGGCTTAAGTTACAACTTATATAACTTTGACTAACACTTGACACGTGTCCTAAACTTTATAAATATACTCTGTGAAGAATTCAGAGTTCGATTCTGCTGTCTTATGACCGGTTTCCCAGCTACGGTTATTCATTCGTTAATGTTTTTGGTTTGACAAATTCATGAAATGTGTTCGATGTCTATGTATCAACGGAGTAAAACTCGAACTAAGTAACTTGATTTTTACTCCGTTGATACATAGCTTAACCTAACGCCAATGAATTAGGTAATAAATTGATTGCTAAGTAAAAATAATTTGCTAGGTATTAAATAATCGGAAACTTCAGAAAACAAGCATTAGTCGGCCTACCGATGGACACAGGCCTTTCCAATGCTAGATTCATAGTAAAAATTGCTGATTTCATAACTAAATAGAAAGATTATCTATCGTCCTGTCCGGTTGTAATAATCCTATGGTATACTAAAAATTAACGTTTTATTGCGAACACTAAAACATAAAGTAACGACGCAATAATGCCCTTCAATACTGCCATAAGCTGCCTGCGATGCTGTCAGGCGGTTATAGCTTACAATGTGTTAAACATAAAAGCGTTAATCGCTTGATTTGGGTCAGAATTAGCGGACGTTGACTGATGACGTAACTAACTTTCACTGCTTTATCTTGATTTCTAGATTCGCTTGTTGGGCCTATTGCTTGAAAAACTCCATTTATAGCTTTTCTTTATTAATAACACAGTCTTTAAAATTAACAAATTAAAGAAATGATTAATACGATTTTATTTAAACTCCGTTTTATAGAAATGAAATCAAACTTAGTATACTTTGATAGACTTTTAAGCTATCAGTAATTTAGAATTAAAACTTTTAACTTAGTAATTACACTTAATGCCTAGAACGTAGGTCGATGTCCGTACGACCTATTCCTTAGCCTTTGACCCCTCCTCGCCGACTCCCAGGATAACATAAGGGTGCCTACCCGAGCGTTTTACACTATAATACTATTAAAGTCAAAGTCAACATTAAGTAACGCCAACTTTGCTGACTTAAGTGATGATTTAAAGTCGTAATTTAACTTTGATTCTGTTTAAAATGCGATTACATAGACATAAAAGATAATCAAACTCGAATAGAGTTAAAAAATAAATTATAAAAATCTTTTTGTTGTAAAACGACCAATTGACATCGTTTTCCTTTCTTTATTCGGTTAAAAAAATTGACATGTCTATGATAGTTATTATGTCTATGTGTATCTTAGATTCGACAGTAAATACTGAGGTTTATATAAATTGGAGGTAAATAGTATTTGATATACCCTGTGGTAGGGATGGGCCCCGCGGCTCTGTTCCGTTAAACAAACCTTTGTTACGATTCTGACATTCCTAGAATATCAATGTCAACTGATAAACAAAGTGTAAACTTTACTTAAATTATTAATCCAACATTATCATAATGACGTCGGTGGCTCAGGGGTAAGCACTTGACAATCTACAGGTCTTCGGTTCGAATCTCGCCATGTACCTATGTGATTTTCGAATTTCATATGTACATAATTTACCTGACATCCTAATGGTGAAGGAACACATCGTTTACCTTCACATATCTGCAAAGAAATTCAAAGATATGTGTGGAATTAACCAACAGTGGGTCAGCGAGGTTGACTATTGTCAAGTCACACTTTATTCAGGGTAGGCTCCGAGTCCCTCAGTGGGGACGTATAGTGAGCTGATGATCATCATCACCATCATCACCACTGCTAGGGACTATTAGGCTTCACCAGTCCCATCACCATTTCATAATATGCGGTCCAACTTGATATTTTCATGATCACAATCGACCGGAAATGAATTACATTCCTGTCTTGAAAAGTTCACACGCCGAGAAACCGGTTTATAAAAAGTTATCGGTAAGTTTATGATCGAAGCATAAAAGCTAGAATGTGCACAAAAAATGCGCAAAGTGAAAGAGACGCAAGTTTTGAGGCGTTTAGTTTTTGTCGATGTAATGGTAGCATTCGCCGCAACCGATCGCTGTGGAATCCGGAACTTTGACTACATATATTTGACGCCTCGTTTGTAAAATGTTACCATAAAATTGAGAATATCGTTAATATTAAATGTTATTAGCGAAGATAGTTATTGACGGAAGACTGAGTCGAAGATACTTAACTTATATCAAAGGTATTTTTGTATTATTTCCCAATTATACGAAACCGTTATCAATTGATTGAGTCAGATATATTTCGAGAAAAAATGCGGTGATTGTAAACTGTTGGTTCAGTTTAAAATTTTACGGTGACATGCATTTTGTTTTATTTCAATGTTAACTGGTGTCTTTTGTAAAGTGAGAATGGCTTCATTGAGAGCGCACAATTTTCTAAACGTTTATTGATTTTCGACACTTTAATTTGAATGCAGTCGTGGGTGACCAAAATAGAATGAATAGTGACCGTTATCTAAATAATAACTGATTCTAAGCCATTCATAAGTTTTTACTATCAACTATAATTACAACAAGCTTGAGAATTTAATGCTTCTAAGTTTAACAACGTAGGTTGTTACACAGTTTCAAAACATCAAAAGCAATTTAAAGTTATAAATGTTAATTACATAATATAAATGTATACAAGCAGCTGTCAGTCATATTCGCATAGCATGGCATGCTAGGAATTACCGGCGATCATGGCGTGCGTTCACCCTATGCGTTTGCATGCATGCCCGCGCGGGCATTTCCGGAGCTTACGGGTGCGGGGGGACCTAGGGCTATTGGGTCGTGGGAGCGGCGGAGGAATGCCGGCCGCTACTTGCAGGTATTTGCTGTAACGGGAGATCCTTAGGGTGCGTCCTGATGTAGCGAATGCTCGCCGTTCGGATCGTTCGCGAACTTAACGCTATTGTATGGTACTTGGTTTCTGTACAGTCGTACATTCGCCGGCTGTGAACGGACCCTCATGACTGCATACCGGTGCCTAGGTCCGGCTCACGGCTGGCCGTTTGCTCTTGTCGATTGTATCTGTACCGATGCGGTATTGGAATGCGCCAATGTTTAGCATTATCGCTGTAAGCTCTCACGACTTTCCATCTAATTGGGGTCAAATAACCGAGTTTTATAAATAAATTGAATTGTAAAGGAACTAATTAATTGCAACTAGCGGGAATTGGAAAACCAGTTAAAGTATAACAAACAACGTTAAAATATATGTGACGGGATTAAAAAAAGGGGTTTACAGCAAATTTTTCCTTTGATAGATGAATTAATAGATATTTAAAGTTAAAAATACATCCAGATTTATTCTAGTATACAGTTCCATTAATTAAATATGATTTCCTATCTAGGTAACACCACAAGAAACCTACTCTTTAGAATTGTGGTCTGTATCTATAGGTCTCTGGGTTTAAATCCGACTCGAAGGACCATCTACAATAGCTTTAAACAAGTGTCCTCTCTACTGTTATGAATCTTTAACAACTACGAATGTATGATATCATTTGACAATTGGAAATTGAAGCAATCTATTCTTCAAATAACTACTGAATACGCATAAACATAACGTAAACAATTATATTTGGTGAGTTCCCACAATATTTGCTCAGCATAGTATTGTGTGGGTGTAATGTAACGTGGTGACGCGTGACGTATGACGTCACGTCGGCGCGTTTCATCCGACACCCGAGGCTGATGGTGACATCTGATAGCTGACGGCCCGCGGCGTCCGACACTCGACCGTTGTATTGCGTACACAGAATATTAAACATAAATGAGTACTAAGTTTTAACTAAATATGTATTGTTTATAACAACTAGAGACTAGAGTACAACTGGAGAACTTTTTTTTTTAAAGAACAAACCAGCGATTAAAATATCCCACGTAACGTTAAGAGGTGATCCAATGATAGGACGTGCTAGATTAGTAAATGACTATGTTTTCGCCAATTCGTATTGTCTTTTATTGCGTGCCACAACCTAACTGTGATTTTGTATTTAATAAGGCACTAAGGGTTTGCCTTATAGATTTAGTTACATAATCTACACGTAGAGATAGTGTGGCAGATATATTACGTCTGTTTGTTCATAGACAGCAATTGCCGAATTACGGAGCAGAAAACATAAGACATCTAACTTGATCGCTATTTTCGTTAAGTTATATTAGAAGCGCTAACTTAATCTAAGGGTCGTTACGTCAGGGGGCGTGGGTGACACAGGGTGAAGCCGTGAAACTTGCAATAAATCAATCAACAGACAGTTGAAACGTCAATCAATTTAACTCATACTTAAGACTAACTGTAGAGATTTTTGTGCTGCGGACTCTCGTGTAAAAAAGTGAGCTGCATAATCATTTTGTAGGTTACATTATGACGAACTAGCTTTCCCCCGTGACTCCGTACGAGTGGAATTCAAAACAAAAACATAAATTAGTAGCCTATGTATACTTCTAGACTCTTCTACTTAACATCTATGCCAAGTTTATCTATATTTCTATATTTATTAACTAGCTGCTGAAATTGAAACATATATTAAAAAAGTATAGCCTATGTTACTCGGATAAATTACCTTTCTAACTGTAAAGAATTTTTTTAAAATCGACCCAGTAGTTTTTGAGTTATTGCAAAACAAACAAAAATAGAAATCTTTCCTCAGTATTGATGTAATTGGTTTGGTTGAAAAACAGTTAAGCCTTCTTTTGTCTAGTTTTACAATGTTTTCAGGCGTTTGCTACAACAATGACATTTTAATAGGAATTTCCAATTTGCCTTTTGCTGCGATAAAGTTGTCAGTCCACATACAGCTAAGCTATACCATAAAATTATAATCTATATTGAAGCAAGCAACATCTTTAGTTATCAAATAGTACAATCTCTATGTTAACACTGAACCGCAGTCGACAAAAAGAACTCTCTGTATCTTCTTCGGTTTAGTGCGAAATTACTACCAGACAAGCTGCTTTTTTTTAACGTCTATAAATGACTGCCTTTTTTATGTTTTTAGCATCGCATCGCTCAAGGTGTACTACTAGTACGGTTTTTGCCCAAGTTCAGGCGGTTAAGAAATACCTGCTAGGTATTGAAGCGTAACGCCATAACGATTTTATTTGGCGGCAAAAAGTCGCTCTAGGGTTGGTGACTTCTTTATTCGGATTTCCCCATTAGCTATTCCCACCGCGCGGCGGCCATCTTGCTTCATGGTTAATGCCGCTTCACGGTTCATCCAATCTGCGGATATATTTTCAAAACCGTCTTTACGTACATTAAGTTTTATGCGAAGACATTCGTTGTGTAACTTGATGTCATTATGGAAACTTTACCGAAAGGAATATGTACTTTAATTGACAAGATAATTATTTGAACTAAAACCTTTGTTTGTAACCTTTAAAATTGTTAGTAGAATAACTGACTTAACGATACGTTTGCACGAATGCTGTGGAACTGCACATTTTTAGATCTGCAGATTAGGTTTTAGCGACGAGGCTTTAGCCGTTTTCTAGTCTGTGAGCCGACGCGCTATTTATTTCGTAAAGTACACTTGTTTTTGAAATTCGGGAGCTATATGAAGAATTATCATTCGTTGAACATTTACTAACTATTATATTATTTCTTTCAAATTGTAAATAATGTTTGATACACGTGTTTTAAAACCTCTTTACATATAATTAGTAAGTGTTATTATAATAAACGCCGTTGGTGTTTTTAAAGAATTTTCGGCAATAGAAATCCACGGTTATTATGGAAACAGGGCCGCGGATTTGCGCATTTCTATATACAAAAATGTTTGTTTTGTCCGTTGTCGCGTGTCTCCCACTTGCGATAATATTTGCACAGAGGCGTGTGTTTGTTTTATAGTATTGTACTTAACATACATGAATACGTAAATCTAATCTGCATAAAATATCAATATGTGACGTTGCTAAGTCGCAACACATTTTTTTTTTAATTTAATTCGTTTATTTACTCATTTTTTACATGACTTGATCGATAATTAAATACTTTAAATAAATAACGAAATATAAAACATTTTATAACAATTTTATTCAACAAATACATTGAGAAAGCGATTTACAATTGTTCCAATCACGTTTTAAGGAAAGGTAATTAATTCGCACAGAAATTGATGAATCGACAATGAAAAATATTAGAAGCTTTGTTTCATAAATTATTTGGTGAAATGTTAATTTGAAGCGTCTTACGTTGTACGAAAGTAAATTAATTCTATTGCGTGTAGCAACTCCTTGATAAATTAATCAAGCAGAGACTGCCAATAAGTTGTACAGACTAAGTTAACACTAAGTGATAAAGATCTATTCAACACGTTTAAAAGTAAATATCCTTCTACATACACTTATACACAATTACGGTAGCATTAAATATTTCGTTGCAAAGGGCATAAAAACTCACCCATCCCAGCTAAGGCAAGACTCAAGACCGCCGTAAACATGCAACTATATTTTAATGATCTCTTGCACTTGGAAGGTCGACTTCGTTAAGTACACTCATTGACATTAAAAACGTTATATAAAGTATTTTTAACGCTTAGTGTGCGCCATTGTGCAGGGTAGGGATAATGGGTTGGGTTCGACACCCTAGGCCGCAGGTAGCTCTGTCTACCTCGCTGTGCCAGGGTGTGAATGTGATAGAGGTACCGTTATGCATTTAGTTTTATACACCAGTGCAATTAAAATGGTCTATACAATTATACCGTTTAATTTGCAACTAAATATATGAGCATAAAAACCTTTGAGAGATATTTTTTCTACATTTACGTTAATTGCCAGTAGGTTACATGATAATGGATTATTTTTTTTAACGATTAAAACTGATATTAAATTTTGAACAAATTTGATCCATATTTAACGACTATTTAATGATTGTTTCTGGGTCATGTAAGCTTGTATCTATTCATTTAAAATTTTGACCGATAATTACCAAAGAGTAAATATCAAAGTATGGAATGGATATTAGTAATTTACATAAAAATAAAAAAGACTCAATTTAGATGTCTGTGCTAAACGAATTATGCATTTCAGCTTTGATACATCTCAGCCTGTCTGTAAAGTACTTCAAGTACTTACTTATAAAATATTCAGGGCGGAAACTAAGTGGAGGGGTGAGAAGTAGATGGGCACTTCCGGCGGGGTGAGGGGCTGCGGTAGCGCCACCTGCGGAGTGACGTCGTCAATCTGCACACTAGCCACTGAGCTACTTGACCGAGGAAGAGGCTCGCCTCATAGGTTAACAGTAACGATTAATGGATCTTTCTAGAAGATATTTTGTTAGTTCTAACATGACGTTAGCTCTAATTGTAAAAGCGGAGCAAATATCATTAGATTACATGACTGGAACTAGTTTGTTCAGTTCGGGGTTTCGTGTTCCGTCCTGTAATACAGTTTGAACACGAACCTTACTGCATGATATATCTCACTGTAGATATGTATGTTTATACTATTACTGCGATTTTTCTCTCGAATTTGAAACTTAAATGCAAATAACTGAAGTCAAACAACCGCGCTTTGAATTTACTTAATGGTCACTAAAAGAGAACTTAGTAAGAAAGTACAGTAATTACAGATATACACTAAGGAACATTTTAAGTGCCCATAACAGGATTGATTGTGGCACTATTTCATTTATTATGTAAAAAGATGAGTTTTCTCCCTGCGCAGCTACAAGTCCTGAAAACTTATATACGAGTATATATATGTATAACATCAAAGGTACATGTTGTGTGGTGTGTCACTCAGGGATACCTTACGCCAGTCGCGTGTCTCAAAGGCGGTTGTAAATGGAAATCACATGTTCTTTATTACGTTACCTCCGCAACCCGCACTCCGCACCCCGCACCCCGCGCCCTGCACCGTCTACACCGCGCACCGCAACTTCAATTTTATTACTTTCTCTGTTCTCTCGATTTAGTGGATTTTTATAATGTGTTATTGGACAATTTAATCCACATTTTGTATGTAATGCCTAGAAACAAATATAATTTTCATAGAAACTGTCGAATGCAGAATCTTCCATTCAGTATTAATACACTCTGCATTAAACTTCCACTTTTTACTTCAATCAAAGCAATCTGATTCGCACCAGCTGAAAACGTATTTCGCAAAAGCTTTTAAAATGTAACCGAACGGTTTCAAAGCGAGCTCCGCAGCTGTCGTATGAAAATAAATGAAAAACGTCGACCCTCACCAGGGGGCGCGTAATGTTTCCGCATTGACGTTTTCACACCTAGTTTAAATGTATTTGTCGCTGCTTCGATTTGCTTAGTTTTTCTTTCTTGCAATACTCGGTAAGTTAAAAGTTAAATACATCGCTGCTTTAATTAGAACTTCCTAGCTTAAGAACGGAGTTAAACAGTAATGTATGTTCTACATCTTTATTCTGTTAAGTGTACTTATATTATAAAAAGGCGCTACAATTTTGTTCAAAAATGTTTCAAAGTATTAATCAAATAATTGTAATCATGTTAAATTCGAAAGTTTAGATGGATGGATGTTTGTTAGAGTTTGTAGCTTAAACGACTCAACAAAGCTCGATGAAAATTGGCATAGATGTAGAAGATAGTCTGGAAGAAAACATAGGATACTTTTGTATTTTTTTTAACCCACGCGGACGAAGTCGCGGTCGTAACCTAGTGGTTTCATAAGGATACTGTAACTCAGCATTCTTGTGACGCCAAAACTATCTCCGGTAATAAATAAAAAAAGACTCTTTCAGTCAGAATGTAAAATGTCCCCTGTTGTGATTCCCGACACGATCACAGGAAACGGAAGTCAGTTCCTACAAGTAATACCTAGGTATGGCGTTGTATTTAGACATTCTAGACAAGCGCCACGATTCAGTCTAGTTCTGAGAAACTATCACACTTCCTGTTACATGGATATTTTCAATATCAAATCTATAATAAAGCGTAAATACACACTTCTTTGTTGCCTAAGATATTTTTTTAATAAAAAGCCCTACACCTACGTCACGCTTTAGGCTATATATTTTCCACGCCGATAAATTTAGGGGGTAAATAAATCGGAAAAATCCATCTCGTGGAAAAGATACCATAAACTACAAACTATCAACATTAAGAAAGTAAGGTTATTATAATAACGGTAATTTTAACATTTGCAATAGAGAATTTGACAAATGTAAACAATGAAATTAAGTTTTTGTAATTTCACGCGAATAAAG
>DVQG01001322.1:0-11047 GCA_018231605.1 Papilio ambrax
TCGAGTCACTCGAGTGAAAAGCAACTCGAGTCCTATCAAGTCAGGCTTGCTTACTTTTTTTTTTGTTGAAATGTCCTGGTAAGACCCAAGACCATTCAGCCAACTTGCTATCCCTAGAAAATCAAGCACGAATTAAAAATCTAAAAAGGGGAAATTATTCAAACTTCGTTTAAACAAATCATAGTGCGAGCACACACAGAAATGATCATAGCTGAAAATTTTAAACAACTTAACATATTGTTATGGAAATGAAATCGTCTGATTCATGTGTCATGTTTCAAATGTCAATGTCACAGTCACCAAACTGTCACATTTGTCTTGTCATCTATTTTGTTAATTTTTATAAAAACGTTTTGGCTTGTAGTATATCGCACCACTATTCCAAATGTGTGTATTTTGTATGTTTTTTGTTCTTATCTCAGGGTTCTAGTTTACTTGATACAAAATAATGTATACGTTCCGTACTATCGAAATAGTTGTTGTTAAATCGGTAATAAGAAAAGTCGGAAATGGCCTTTAACGTTCGAAAGCTTTTTTATAAGTATGCTAAGTGGTTAGGAGCTACGGTTTTAACTACATTTTTCATTCAAATTTTAATTTCAATCACCCTGTTTCCAACAGTCAACGACAATTTATTAAAAAAGTTTGGCCATACTTCATTAGAGCGCCATGAATTTGGCGATGTATCGGCTAGGAAAATAAATAATGGATATTCTGATGATGAAGATTTATCTTCTAAAACTTTGTCTCAAATTAAGCCTGCTGTGCATTTGCGAATTGAAGAATTAGATTTTAAGCCTCTATGTGACATCAAAAGCAGGGAAGCTGTTTCTGCTATACATCGAGCTAAAACTCAAAGTTGTAAACAAGAAATTGTTAATAAGACTTGTCTAATACAAAGTGGAAATTTTTATTCAATAAAATTGCCCAACAAATGTCCTTCAAACGGAATGAGTTATGGAAAATACTATGGATGTTATTTAGATGAAAAGAAATTAAGAATATTGTCGAGTTTCTATGGAAGTTATGCTACAACAAATACACCTGAGTTTTGTTTAGATATATGCATTCAAGCTGGGTTCCCTTATGCAGGTGTACAATATGCGTGAGTCATTTTGATTTATAATTGCTATTTATTTTGTTTCTTGTACATTTTTTCTTTATTTCTGCAAAAATAGAAGTCTAATAGGGATGACATAAACTTATGATTTTAATCATTCACTTATTTTTCAGTTCAGAATGTTTTTGTGGTGATGTTCCTCCTCCCGAATCTGCCAAAACAACTGAAGGATCATGCGATATGAAGTGTCCTGGAAATTCTACCAAGATTTGTGGTGGATATTTTACAATGAATATATATGAAACTGGATTAACAAGTATGATACATTTTAAATTACTTCCACAAAGCTTGTGACAGTAATTATTTATCCATAAACATTACCATCAGTGACTTAATATCTACTGATGAATATATATCTATTCTAATGGATATAAATCTATAATTAATCATTAAGAAACACTAGAAGGGAGAGAAAATAAACAGTAAGAGCTACTGTCTGTATTACAAGTAAAGCAAGAATTTTATACAAAACTCCTCCCATAAGGCTAAATGGTCATATGTTAATTAATTCAGTTTAAAGAAACCCTCTTTGGTATTAAAGTTTTCATTCATTTGTAAATAATCTTTTTTGGCAACTTTATTTCAGAATTTGTACCTGTTACTCCAAAACTATCAAGTAATGAAAAGGATCCAGTTCGTATTGTATTCCTTTTGACATTAAATGGACGCGCATTAAGACAAGTTCACAGACTGATAAATGTACTCTATAGAAGTCATCATTATTTTTATATACATGTGGATAAAGTAAGTAAAGTCAATACTTTAGTAGAAATATCCAGAGTATAACCTTTACTTTACAATACAATTTTGTAATAAGGTAATGTTAGGTTTTAAGCATGCTTTAATTTTGTGAATATATTATAAAGTTAATTTCTAACCATTTCAGTTAAGATAAAAACTTGCACAATTAAATAAATGCAAATACTCTTATCATGACATAAGAATAAAACAGGTAGTTCTAGTTTTGTGTGATAAATAGAACATTGTTTAGATGTAAGGTCACCTTATGAATTTAAAAGACTTCTTTATCTTTTGGTCTCATTAATATGTTAGGTAAATTTGTTCTATTAGTCTGTATTACCTTATTTTTAGTATCTTTTGATATGCTTTTCTTATGTGAAAATTGTGCCTGTTTATATTCCGAATTTTGTGTAATATTTTTAAATTTAAAAAATTTTTGCTTGTCTAGGAAAGCAAAGTGTCAATATAGGTCCAGTAGTTTAAAGTTGTATTGGACACAATTTAATGGAGTAAGTACAAATGCGCTTATATCGCGCTTTTTGTTGCAGAGACAAGATTACATGCATCGCAAATTATCTACACTAGAGAAAGAATTTCCAAATGTGAGGTTGGCGCCAAATCGTTATGCCACTATTTGGGGGGGAGCGTCTTTGTTGAAGATGCTACTTTCTTCAATGAAGGATTTCATGTCATTAGGTTGGCAGTGGGATTATGTTATTAATTTGAGTGAAAGTGATTTCCCTATTAAATCTCTGGAAGATTTGGAAACATTCCTGTCAGTTAATAAAGGTTTAAATTTTGTTAAATCACATGGTCGTGAAGTGCAAAGATTTATTAAAAAGCAAGGCTTGGATAAAACTTTTATTGAATGTGAAACTCACATGTGGCGCATTGGCGAAAGGAAATTGCCACAAGGAATCATTGTAGACGGTGGCAGTGATTGGATAGCTCTTTCACCTGAATTTGTTTCTTATGTAGTTGGAAAACAAGATGAATTATTGAATGGTTTAGACATTATTTTTCAACACACCCTATTACCCGCAGAATCGTTTTTTCACACTGTCTTAAGGAATTCAAAATTTTGCAACACATATGTGGACAATAATCTTCATGTTACAAATTGGAAAAGAAAATTAGGTTGTAAATGTCAATATAAACATGTCGTGGATTGGTGTGGGTGTTCGCCGAATGATTTTAGGACTGAAGATTGGCCAAGAATACAAAATACACTCAATCGACAATTATTTTTTGCTCGTAAATTTGAGCCTGTTATAAACCAAGAAGTTATAACAAGAGTTGAACAATTAATAGGATTTACAGACCATTACCGCATCCACAATCTAGAAGGATATTGGCAAAATATTTATGACATTGAGGACTTGCCCGCTGGTACTGATGATACTCTATTATCTCACGCGGGAAGCGTTCTACGCCAAAATACCAAGATCTTGTTACAAGAAGATTGTTCTATAGAACTTGGTGAAGTTCATGAAATAAATTTGTATAAA
The DNA here is from genome assembly GCA_018231605.1 of Papilio ambrax. Classification (NCBI taxonomy): domain Eukaryota; kingdom Metazoa; phylum Arthropoda; class Insecta; order Lepidoptera; family Papilionidae; genus Papilio; species Papilio ambrax. Next base: position 3,370 of record DVQG01001322.1, read on the forward strand.
CATGCAGATGTTTACAAAGGTAACTTAATTTTATACAAAGCTTTAATTCAGAATGAACATGAAGTATTTGTTGAAACTTGGTATAAACCAAAATATTATTTAGAAATCAATTCTAAAAGTCAATATAGTGATATTGTTAAAATATTTAAAGTTAGTTCAGATTATGATCAAAAAGAAATGACTTTTAGAAATTTCGCTAGTATTTTAGGGCCCCTGTCTGAACCAGTTTTGATATATCAATTCTCCCAGATTGAAAGACTTAACGAGAACTTAACTGTTCTATTGCTAGATCCGGCAGGTGTTATAGCCGATGTACATACAATTTATAGAGAAGAAAACAATTTAACAAATTTCATCAAATGGAATGTGAAGAGTCCGCTTTTGCCAGGTGTGTGGAAAGTGGCTTTACTAGAACAAAACTATGTCCTGATAGCTGTTACAAAATTCCTTGTAACTCCATTAGAATATTTCTCGGGTAAAGAAATGTCACATCAAGAAACAAGTTTAATTCATAGTGGATCAATGAATTCATATAAGAATTATTCCCATATAAAAGACATTGATTTATTTCCAAGCGCAAAGGATAGTTTGTTACTTCAAGAACTTGCATTTTCAAATGTCAAAAGAATTGGACATGATCTAAGAGAGTGGATTGATAGTTTGAATGTTGTATTTTATGATATATTAGGATCGTGTATAAGTAGTGACAATGTTAAAATTAAACAAATATGTGGGAAACATAAATTTCGGGATTGTATTTCAAGTGACTGGAGTTCTTTATCAGCAGACCCTAAAGGGACCATTGGTAAATTAAACATGAAGAGTGGTCACTTAGAAAGAATATGACAACATATTATTGGTTAAACATTATATATGGTTAATATGTGACTGATTATTTAATTATTTTTATTATCCTTGGTAAAATATCAGAAATTATTTATTTATTTTTCTATTACAATACTTTATTTTAATAAGTCTACTACAGCAGCAATGAACAATAATTCAGACTAGTCTTAGAATTAAGAATAGTTTGTAGAATTAAGCAAATATGTTGTATGCCGAAAAAAGTTTCATTTTTTTTAATTTGAAGCTGTGAAAAAAGTATTTAAGTAATTTACAAATGTTGTAAGTATATGTACATATTAAATTGTTATTTCAATAGTATATTTTTATCTTTTAATTTTAATCCTCATTAGTAATTGTAATGCCTACGAGAGAACGATAGAAAATCACGAAAACAGTTCGATACTATTGATATTGGGTGAACCTAACCTAACATAGAAACATGTTTCCGTACTTTTCATTTTATTTCAAAGTTCATTTAAGTTTGAAACCAGCGATAATAGTAACATCGATTTTTTTAATGAGTTATCGAGTCTTTGACTATAGTGTAACGGACTAGGCACGGAACTTTGCTTATTCGTACTTCAATTCAAAAGTAATGTTATAGAAAAGGCGATTGAAGCGCGCAAAGAAATAAGTTCCAATATTTTTCCGTAATAAAGAAAGGTTTTTTATATTTATCGTCAAACTATAGAAAATAAGTTTGTCCCATTTTGGGAAGGTGACATAGGATGACATTATTTATTAATGCGTAAAATTCAAACGTCTTTTTAACTTAAGAATTTAGCCAAAAAGACACAAATAAGCTATATAGTTTAGGTCTTACTATTTATATTTATTTAATAGATAGGAGAGAAATCCGCACATGTGACAGGTCTTGTCTCTTAAAACTCCAAGAGCCCAAGAAGGAAAATATAAAACGTCAAAAAATGTCAATGTCAAACACGATCTTTACCGCCGTTGTAAAATTGATTCTTACATTTTCAAACAACAATATTTAAAGACTTTTTCTGATTCCAATGGATAACGTCGAAAGTATAAACACGGATAAAGCATACCTAAAATGTAAGTTAATAGTTAAAAAATGGGAAAAAGACTTTAAATTTAAGCATGCACGAACTCCCTCCAAATTTGATATCAAGGAAGCACCTTCTAATATTAAATACGCATACAAAAAGTACTTTCACCTCAAAAGCGAGGCACTTGAAAACTCATTATCTATTTGTGAAGTTGAAGCAGACGAATTTGGATCTCCTGAAATTAAACCAGACGTCGAATTTGTGACAGAAGTTAGACCTGTTGATCATGAACCACTATTGCCGGCTCTACCGAGCGGTCAGCAACTGGAGCAATTGTTGTCACTTTCGAAATCGCAAAAAGCTGCAACATCCCAAAGCCCATTTATCGAAAATCTGTCCCAGAAATTATTTCAGAATAGAAGGTTTTCAATAAGAAATCCTAGAAAGTTATCATTAGCGAAATCTCAATCACAGTCTCTTAATGATAATGAAATGTCTAGAAACAATAAAGAAAATTGTATAAGTGACATGTCTGATAGCAAAATATTAGATAGTGATGAATTAAAACATTCTGACTCCTGTGATATTTTACAAAACAATTCAATTATCGAGGCTAAAATAGACATTAATAAACATCAAGATAATATATATTTTACTGGCAAAATTTCAATTGACAATTTAAAAACTAATTCAGTACGGCAAATTAATACAGAATGGCTGGAAAGAGCCAGTGTCTTAAACAAAGAATTTAGTATTATAGAAAACAGTGTTCCTAAAGATAAATCTGTGGTAGAAAAATTTGGTTTAAGCAACATATCATTGTCTAATGCCACAGATAAAGCTTGTGATTTTATAGAGAATAGTGAATCTGAAGAGGAAGATGTGGTAATTAAAAAACTTAAGCCAGCTCTTAAAAAGAGAAAAACAGACAATGGTAGCATTGAGAATCAAGTAAGTGACAGACACAAAGAACAAACAGAGATTAATACTACTGAACTGGATACAAATATAGAGAAGAATGTAAGGAGACAAAGAAATAAAAATCTTAAGAAAACATTATCACAAGATGCTCACTGTAATAACGAAAGCCCTCCTGATATAAGAGAGTATTTGCCATTTGGTATGGAACAACAAGTTATGCCTTTAACAACTAAAGTAATTGATCTTCTAGATGCAATAAAAACGTCACAAGCATCTACAAATAAAAACATTGCAGAGCAAGACTTTGATAAATTAGAATCAAAAATTCTAAGTGGAACCATTAATGATAACTTTGTAAAGATAAATATAGAAAAAAAAGTTTTTGTTAGGGGCCGTAAAAATTTTAACTTTTCAAAATACAAGAAAAAACAGTGGAAAGATAAAAAAACATTGCATTCTGGAATGGAATTCCCAGAATCTGGAAAAGTATCATGCTTCAAATGTGGAAATACAGGCCACATGGCTAGATATTGCAGAGCACACAAAGAAAACTCGCTTTTGCCTTTGGAAAATAATTCTGATGATGTTATACCCACTTTAGAAGACATGAAGAAAATTGTTCAAAAAGAGAGTAAGACTGAAGAGTCAATAGAAGAAGAACTCAGCACTTGTGTATATTCATCTAGTCAAATACCTGATGATTTTTTAAAATTACTGGAAGAGACCCCAATATCAAAATCCATTAATAGTATTCACCCTATATTTACTGAAGAATCTATGGCTACTGAGGAGTTGTATAACTCTCTGCAGATGTTTGGACATCAATCATTTCGTCCAGGACAGCAACAAGCAATTATGCGGATTTTATGTGGCAAGTCAACTTTATTAATTTTATCAACAGGGACTGGAAAATCTTTGTGTTATCAGCTACCTGCTTATATTTATAGTCAACATTACAAGTGCATAACTTTGGTGATATCACCACTTGTGTCATTAATGGAAGACCAAGTGTTAAGTATGCCTGATTTCCTTAAAGCAGGATGCTTGCATATGAACCAACCACCAACACAAAGGCGTAAAATCATGGAATTATTAAAACAGGGTGAAATTAATATTCTTCTCATATCACCAGAAGCATTGATATCTGGAGATTCTTCTAATGGATTTGCAGGTCTTTTTAAATCACTACCAAAAATAGCATTTGCTTGTATCGATGAAGCGCATTGCGTTTCACAATGGAGCCACAATTTCAGACCAAGTTATCTAATTATTTGTCGCATTTTAAGAGAAAAGCTGAATGTTAAATGTATTCTTGGCTTAACAGCGACTGCCAGTCGGTCTACTATTAAAAGTGTTATAGATCACATTCATGTCCCTGATGGTATGAATGGTGTTGTAGAAAATCCTTCTCTTCCAGATAATCTTCACTTATCTACATCTTTTGAAAAAGATAAGGACAGGGCACTTGTAACATTTCTTAATTCTGACAAAATAATAGATGTTAATTCTATAATTGTATATTGCATAAGAAGAAATGAATGTGAGAGAGTTGCAGCAGTTTTGCGCTCATGCTTATCTCAGCCTGGAAAAATTAACATGGAAAAGGCTAATAAAAAAAGAAAAAGGATGTCATACATTGCTGAAGCATATCATGCTGGCATGACAGCTGCACAGCGGAAAAAAATTCAGAAGCATTTCATGGATGGGACTTTAAAAATTATAGTCGCAACTGTTGCTTTTGGTATGGGCATAAATAAACCAAACATAAGATGTATTATTCATTACAATATGCCAGCAAGTTTTGAATCTTATGTACAAGAAGTTGGAAGGGCTGGTCGAGATGGGTTGCCAGCTTTTTGTCATGTATTTATTAACAATAGTAGCAATGACAAAAATGAATTATTAAAACATATTTATGCCAATTCAGTTGATAGACCTGTAATAAGACGATTGCTCCAAAAAGTATTTGTTTCATGTCAATGTCCTAAAGAGCCATACTCAAGATGCAAAGGCCATGAAGTTGGAATACCAATTGATAGCACAGTTGAAGAGTTAGATATGCCTACAGAGAACATTGCAACATTATTGTGTTATGTTGAGTTGCACCCAAAACATTATATAAAAGTATTGAATAATGCATATACTATATGTAAAATAATGTCATATGGTGGTCCACAAAAAATATTAGAAGCAGCAAAAACTTGCCCTCCTCTTGCAATGGGTTATCTCATTGAAAGTAAAAAGGATCCAAATATAACAAAGAGTAGTGTAATAGAGTTTAATGTTATAGAAGCTGCAGCTGCTATTGGCTGGGAAAGTGGTATGACTAAATATCAATTAAAAAATCTGGAATGGAAAACTACAGATGGCCTATCAAAAAGATCTGAACTTAAAGTTGAATTCAATACTTTGGGTTTCAGAATAAGAGCTCAAGGTGATCTATCGGCGGCAGAGCTAGATAATATTTTAGATGACTTGCACAATTCTGTCCAAAATCAAGAAGAAACAAGTTTATATCAGCTTGAAGAAATTGATAAAGCGTTTCGCCATACCTGTAATTATTCTGTAGAAAATAGTAATTTCTCTGAAGAAACTTTAGAAGAGAAATCAAAAGAATTAAAATCAATCATTAGACATTATTTTCAAAGGGAAAATGATCTTCCAACCAACATTGAATTGCCCAAACGGCCAATAGATGTTGATAGCGCTGTCAGCGACATACGCGCGTTAATAGCCATCTATAAAGATTGCAAGTTTACAGGAAGAAGTATAGCTAGAATATTTCAAGGTATATCATCTCCTAATTTTCCAGCTTTAGTATGGGGTAGATGTAAGTTTTGGAGATCTCATATACATGAAGATTTTCATGTTTTAACTAAATTAGCGACCCAGCAAATTATTCAAATGAAATAGGTTAAGGAAAGATTAAATCTGTTAATGACCTGTTGTATAAAAGGGATTCAATTGACAAAAATTGTTTTTTTTTTAAATGTTGTAGAATTTGTCTAAAAATAAAACTTTTTGTAGTCTGGTAGAACTGGAAAGAGGTATGTCAGTATTAAATCCCACAAACCAGTAATTCACCTTTTGCTTTGTGTAAAATAGATATATATTTTTTTATTAACTGAAATACAATGTTTTCTTACATTACAAAAACAGTGTTACTTCAGATAATAGTGAGTGGTGAATGATACTGCTCTAACCACTAACCAATGTGTTGAGCGAAGGCAGGATATTTGAAAATAAAATTGTTTAAAATGTTAACATTCATTTATTTACAAAACAAAGAAATGGAAAATGTAGACAAAATGAATTATTAGAAGTATTTTACAAAATGCAGTATATTGCATTGAGATGTCGTAGACATATGGTTTAATTTAGACCCAAATGTTTATACATTCAAGTAATAAGAAATATACCTTTGTCTTTTAAATTCTTGTAACTAAAAAACACTTATCAGATTTCACATAAAAAAAATAATACTCATCATTCTAAATGAATTTAAAAACTTAACAAACTCACATAGGTGTTTATAAAACTTTTAATTATTTGGAATATCATGGTTTTTAGTACTTTGTGTATTATTTCTGAAGTTCTGGTTTTATTATTCATTTTATTTTATTTATTACGCAACAATTTTATGTTTTAAGGTGGACGGAATAGTTTATCGGATAGTTTTAGTGACTTTAATTTCTTCAATATAATTGTTTTATTAATAACCAAGTTCTATTGGCAAGAGAGTAAACAGAAATGTAGAAAATACAGTATCTAGGTTAGATATGTAAGTTGTAGGCACTTTGTTGGCGGAAGATAACACTTTGTCCATGACTTTACATATATGTTATTTTAAATAATCAACATTTATTACTGTTTAGATTTGAATACATTTTTTTTCTTTAAAAATAATAATATTTGGTACATGTTATTTTTTACAGGCTTCATTTTATCTACATTTTTCAACTTAAAATATGAAAAAAAATAGAATATTTAAGCACTGCTTGTTTAGTCGTTAACATTTACAATATTTGTTTAAAATTTAAGTTACATAGAAAACAGACACACTTAAAATAAATGAAAGTTAGTAAATAAATAATATTAACAACAATTAAAAGTTAATTATGCCTCAATAAAATTACGAGTAAAATAAATATTAAGTCACCTAACGAAGTTTTCATAAACAAAAGTGTATTATCGACTCTGGATAAAACTTCCTTAACATTTAAACTGTGATAAATTTGAGCGTTTTGTCAGCTTATTGCAATTAATTTAGTGATAATGAAAACTCCGGATATTATACTGATAGTGACACAAAACTGTTGTACTGGGCAATGTTACGCTTCAAAATATCCGCGCACAAACCCAATACCCTTTCGAACCTGAAATATAAATAAGTAACATTAAAACAATCATCAGCTCACTGCTTGTCCCCAACCCACTAAGGAGCTCGGAGCCTACTCTCAGTTAGGGGTGACTCATCTAAAATTCATTCAATCATTTAAAATTAAACTTTAAAAGAAAAATATCGCAAGCAATAATCCTAACAACATCAAAAATATTCTGTCTGATCTAAAGTTACATCATTCTTACTCAAATTCTTAGTGTATGGCTATTCCTTTACTTAAGCGAAAATTGGTGATCGTTATCGAAATAAAAGTAATGTTTGTTTATGCAATAGCTTTACGCCCGCGACTCCGTCCGCGTGAAATTACAGAAAAACAAAAGTGAGTTTTTCTGATAATCTGGAAGAACACAACTATACCAAATTTCATCAAAAACCGTTCTGCCGTTTACGCTACAAACCCTAACAAACATCCATCCATCTTAACTTTCGCACCATAAACTTTCGCACTTATAATATTAATAAGTTGAGAGGTGTATAGGTTAGGTTAGGTTAC
>DVQG01001323.1:0-11044 GCA_018231605.1 Papilio ambrax
AGACAGCTGTTTTGCAGTAGAAACCTACGCTTAACTTAAGTTATAGTGTAAAGTTATAAATTCTTTAACAATACATTCATAAATAATGTAGCGGGATCCGATTTACATGAAATTATAAATCACTTTCCTATCAAACTGATAGGTAATTGATAGCTGGTACAGTTATTTTATAACCTGTCACCCAGGACCACATTCCGGAAGATCAGGTGACCTAAATAAGACCTCAAGTAATTAACTACAGCTCCCCACGACGTTACGCGATCAGGTAGCTGTTGTGGTCATTTATATCCCATAATACAACGCTAGTCGTTACGTTGGTCGAGCGGTTAAAAGCGCCCCCTACTGCCATTTACTGTGATAAAGCCAGTACAAGCTTGCGGCTTTTACTGCACTAAGATAATTTCTTAATTGGCAGGATACTGTAAACCATGGTTGATAAAATAGTCTATGCAAATACAGTGTTTGGTATTTACCGTTTTGAATGTTGACTTTTGCACCAATATTTCCAAAACAACAACGAAAAAAGAAGAATATTAATATCGAAAGTACAATATCTATTACACGTTTAGGGGATCTAGCACGAAAATTTATATGACTATTGCCTTTACGGACGTAAAATACACCGATATCCCATAAGAATTTTATCATTGACGTTACGAATACTTTCTAGCAAATGTTCGTGCTAACCCTCACTGCTCATGCTTTAACAATTACCTACAATGAGTACATCAGATAAAGATAAATCCAAATCTAAATGGATTGAGGAACAAGATAATATCAATAGTGAACGGCGCTATAGATTGTGTATAGCCTTTTTCTTTTTCTTCTAACAAAAAGAAACATTCAACAGTTGATGTATTGAAAAGATTCACAGACAATACTTCCTCTATATTTAATTTGTGGGTTTGTCGGTACCGTTCGTACGTGACTCGTAATTCCGTTAGTGTTACTAGTTGCTATGAACACTACTTTGCTATTGAGAATTTAAAAATATAGGATAGGTTTGAAAAGCTATTTTAATTCAGTCAAATATGTTTGTGCCTTAAATTATTTCATAGATATAAGCATAAAGATAATAGAACAAGAAACAATAGCAATGGAACTAACTATTACATAAGTATTATGTACATAAAGTTGAACATATCAAAAATAGCTGAAAACATACGCGTAACAATTAGAAGGAAGCCGTATCTCGTTTACATTATTATTTTAAACATATAATACATGTAAACTTTTTTTAAACACAACATACTGTGAGCACTTTGTAACCTTTAAAAAGATAGACAGAGGAAAATGTCTATAAATAATAGCTGCGTTCTAAACGCTGCGGGCAAGTAGCACTTAACTTGCAGGCTTGAATCCAGTGCTGCATTTCCTCTTGTTAATAAAACAACAAGCATGCCTATACCCTCGAGGTACAGCCTGAGATAGACGAAGTTACGGGATTTAGTATTTTTAATAAAACCTTACTATGACCTATCCCACATTTTAAAAAATATTTTTTTTGAATGAATGAATGAATATGTATTTATTTCCACATAATATAAATAACATAAAAGGACTTACTTTAAGGAAAATATTTGTATTTATCATAGCCATAAATGACAATGTAATACGGGTAGTATTCCAGTACTATATACTCGTATCCAATTGAGAAAGACCTAGCTGTTTTTTTTTAAACATTATTTAGAAGACACAATTTCATTAAATACTGGCTTTGGGCCGCGTCCCCGCCCGCATTGTTTATGTATATTTTGATATTGTTTTGTCTATATGTGCGTCCAGATCCAGATTATGTTTTACATCCGTGTCCGTTTTGAGACACGTAGAAGCAAACAAACTTCCATTCTTATAAACTTTAATGTTTAAAATATTAGGTTTACAGGCAAACGGGTTCAAAATCCTTTTGCAAAAAAATATTGTCTACTGCAATTCTATTATTTGGAGAAAACCGGAACCAATAGAGAGTATAATATGCTGTATAATCGAAACATAAGGCTATTAGGCCTATGTCTGGACACAAATTATGTAAATACAATGTCTTATTATTCAAGACTTATATTCTAGAGCGCAAGGCAATTTGAATGTTTTATTTGTTTTTTAAAATAGAGAAAGTCAAGCGATAGTTCCAATTGCAAATGTTACCACCGATATGTTACAGTAACGATGTAACCTTTCACGCGATTGTTACAAAACCAAACAAATATTTTTAACAGTTTACTTTATTTGCATTCACATTTTGTAATATTTAAACAGGTTTACGAGATAAAAAATTAGATAACCTCCGTTTTTAATAAAAGTAAATGATAGTAAATTTATCAACGTTGTTAAATATTTGCATAGGTATATTCTTCTATTCTATTCTATATTCTTCTAACATTTCTATTACAATTGCTCGTCTAACAAAGTAAAACATTTCCCTCCCACAGAGCATATAAAGGTCGGTCGACGACCGGCAGGATGCGGCGGCGTCCCGAACACCCGGAAGGTTGTCGTGACTGCTCTTACAATGGAAATGTTTCTATACCGACCATGCAAATCTTACTCGATATGGCAATAGATCGATCCCAGCACTTTTAATAAGGCGATTTTATTAATTATAGCTGTATCTAACTGTTGTAGATGGGGATAGTAAGAGTTTTTTAGTGTTATTAATAATAAATTTATTATTTACGTAGTAACAATAAAAATGTATAAAGTATTTTAAAATATTGACACTTAAGAATATTACATACGTCGTAAAATAGTTATCAAAGAATATAAAAAGTAGCACTATCAATTACTGACTAAGTTATCCTACAATTTACATTGTTTTGTACAAGAAATCGTTTTAAAATAGACATAGGCAAGGAAAAAGGAGGTATTTCCTAATGAGGTCTATTGGTATCGGGAACCATACGGTATTCTAAGACGAGTCACGCCTCTCAATGTCTTTAGCCGTATGTTTTTAATGTGTTAGCACTCTTAGAAAAACAATATCGTTATCTCAACTTTTCCAAGGAGTACAAGCGAAATTCTATGTTTTGTATCTAAGTTTCAGTTGTGGGAACTCAAATTAAAAGGAAGATGTTCTAATGCCTTTGTATGAGTTGGTGATTTGGTTAAGATGAATCTATGTAAAATTGTTAACTCCAGTTTAACCATTTCATTCTTAAGTCAGTGAGTTTTAGGAACAGAGTATAATTTTTTTTTTTGTTTGTTTAACGTTTACAACTTCTGTGAAGATATTTTACAAACAATACAAAACTGGTCTTATTACAATTAAGTTTTAATATCACCCGAGTTGAACGGTAAAATGTTTTCAACTTTTACCTTTGATGTTAACTTTCTTGTTTTTGTATTTTACAGTGTCTGATAAAAAAGGAATGGTTAATTTTGTTCATTATAATATTTTGTTGTATCGTTTCATATTCAGTGGACGAAAAACTTAAAAAAAAATCATAACATTCACTAATTAAATATGAATAATCAGTGTAAAAGGAGTTAAAAAGTCTTTCCATGTGTAAAATTTTTTCATTTTTCGATTGTTTTATGACGATAATTTGAGTTTCTGAACCTAGAGTCTTTCTAATCTTACTAATATTATAAATGCAAACGTTTAGATGGATGGGTGCTTGGATGTTTGTTAGAGGTATTTGGTGCAAATGTAGAGGATAGTCTGGAAGAACACATAGGCTACTTTTTTTAAAATCAACGCAGACGGACTCAAAGGCAAAAGCTAGTGAATAAAATAATACCATTTTTTACTATAAGTAGTTTGCTCTTACATTGAATCTCAAATATTCGTAGAGTCACAATTTACCGCTATTGACAATCATCGAGACAGGGAATTGAGTTTTCGTGACTCTGTAGAAACATTACATTATTAGCCAGAGCTCTGTTCGCTTTGTTAGATGTTTTTGACAGTAACAAACTTGAACACGACTTCCCAATTTGCTGCATTTTAAAATGTAATTGAATACCTATATGAATATGAAATTGTTTTATTCTTAATAGTTACAGTGCGTCTCAAATCAATTTGACGAAATGTTTGGCTATTGACATTTCGACTTCCTGTTTACAAAGGTTTAACAAAGCAAAACCAGATGTAAAGGCGTATTCTTAACAATATTTGACTCGCATAATTCTAGCATTACATTCCATGAAACAGTTTAACGTGAAGAAATGTCTAGTTGTATCCTATTAAGGATTTCTGTCCCACTAATTAGGAATACGAAAAAACTTACCCGTGGACATTTTTCTTTTTGTGTAATGTAAAATTAACTCTATTACTACGAGTTAAAGCTCTATATGTATAATGTTAGTCTATATTCTTTGATACTTAGACTCACATAAGAAGAGTAATTTTTCCCGGTGATTTTACGGAGTTGTAATATCCCTAATTATTAGAGAATTACTAAAAATTAGAGAAGAAAAAAACACTAATAAATTAGTATTACCTAAATCGTCTTATTTTTTATTTATGAAGAAACATGGCAATAATACATTGCATATGTTTTCAAAACTTTCTCATTCTACTCCACTTTAAATATATGTTTCAAAAATTCAGATGGTATAAAACGCCAGTAAATCTAGATTACAAATCTTCTAAATCTGCTATATGATAGAAAGTTTAGTATCTATGCGTAAATTTGTAATGTAACGTAACGTTTACTTTCGCACATAATTTTTTTTTAGCAGATACTAATGCATGAAGTGCAAAAAGTTCTTGAAAGTATTATCGAAATAATTAAAACAGTATTTCTCATACTCAAGTAAACTTTACCTCTGTTTTTAGTACCAGCTGTGAAAGACCACGCTTGAATAAAAATTATATAGTTTTTCGATAAATTTAAACAACTCGAGGTCAAAGGGTTAGAGCGATTTCGTGATGACCTACAGCCGAAATTTTATAGGCCGACCAACAACGTAAAACGGTCTAAAAAGTACGATTCGTTCCAAGCAACTTTCAAGTCATGTAACAAAATAACTATTTTACGATTATTTGACTAATGGAAGTTTGTTGTAAAATGTCTTTAATCTGTAAATGATGGTGATTGTGATAAATTTAATTTACTGACTACGATTTCAATTTTTATTACTTTGTAATCTATAAGACAAGTTACATTTATCTACGACGAATTAGTGTAGATTGTTTGTTAGGTGTACAAATTAGTTATATTATGTCATTGCCTATATGGACAGTTGTTACTTAACAATTCTATTTTTTGAATATTAAAAAGTATCCGTTAGCCGCGATTTGGTCATAATTGCCTAGGTTATGCCTGCTCACATTATATACCTTCCAGTAGTATTCCCATCAAAATCGAGTCATGTTTTAGAGGTTACACGGAACAAACGCAAATTTAATAACAGACAACTTTTTCTTCAATTGTTTTTTTTTACTTTACTTAATTCTTAAGATCACATTAATTGTATGGATTTTTTTTCATTATAGGCAGTAATTAACAGTTTCGCTGCTGGCACTTTCAAATTTTGATCATTAAACTTCTAATGGTCTACATTAGTATAGACAGTCACGCGATGTACAAAATTAAAATGTCCTTAATGACAGTATTCATTACTTTGAAATGGTCACACATAAAACAGCTGTTACTTCATATTAGTTACCGAAATTTACTGTATCTTAAGTTGTAATGATTAACTTCACATCGTGGTAGCAATTATAGCGTATGGAAGTAAAAGCTTGAAAAGTTCTTTGTAAAGCTCTAATAACATACGTGTCGAAAAGTGGGTCAATAGACCACAATGTGTGGAACAGTAACATCTTCATTGAGGTAATTGACGGCTAAGCCTATGAGCCATTCTGCCGAATGCGCGCCGCTAACCAAATTATTAAAGGTAGACTTTTTCAAATTCGATGCTATTATATACATCAAACTGCCCGTCTTATTTGTTTTCTTAGACGCCATTATCTTCAAAATGCAGGCGTAGTTTTTGCCGTTCCAATTTCCAACGACTTATTAGTATTAAATAGGAATATGGTTTTTTGTGAACTCTCCTATTTAATACGATCTTTTCACTCGTTGTCCCTATAATCAGAAAGCAATTACGTTGATAATAGCATGCTGTTTTATCCAGAGGGTTATCTTTAATCTATCTTAATCTTATTGATGCGATATTTTTTTCGTTATCGACCGAACAGTCGCGTTAAAGCGTTTTATTAGCAGCACAATGGACAACCTAAAAAGCGTGTCCAAAAATATCGTCGATCGACACACCTAGCGTAATTTGATTTTCAGCATTCTTGTACGTCTTTTATTATTTTCTTTTATTCTGTTACTGTGCCAGTTGTTGCAATTTTTTTTGTTAAAATAAAAATATAAGAGTTGAAATTTAGCTTAAGTAACGGCCAACATTACTGTTATTTTTAAATATCTAAGTTATTTTATTGTTGCTTTAAATTTATTGCCACCGATACACGAACAAATCTATTGATGACATCTGAACTCCAAATTCAGAGGTAGGATGAAATAATTAGTTTTATAACAGAGAAGAAGATAAATATTACATTTTAAATATGAAGCCTTTGTAGGCAATATTGTTAATAATCCTTGCGATCATTTACAATGCCAGTTACACCGATAGTATACGAATCCTGTTCCAGAGAATATGGAACAGGATTCGTATATTCAAACAAAGATACTGCGATCGAGTCGAGTTGATCATTGGCGTATTATAGATTTGTGAAAGACAATTTCCATCCGGCAGAGGTCGCGTCGTGAGATACCGAGCGACGTGATTTATGCTATGCGACGGAGAAATGTATTGGCGATTTGATATACAGCTATCGTGTACTTGTTAGAACGTGCACCTTTGACTAAATTATCGCATACCTTTTTAATCTCGCTTTGATTCCTATGAGCTTATATGTAGGTGCGCACACTATTCGGTTTTTGTTGTGCAACTAAACAGTTGAATTGGCTGCGAAACAATCGACAATCACACAACAGTTTTGAGATAGTTTTGTCAAAAATGTACGCCTGTTCTTAAACTTCGAACAACAACTGAATTAAAAAAAACTACCGGCCAGTTAGTTGGCCAGTAAGTTTAAATAAACCAAAGAGTTTCAAGTCCAATTTGATATACCAAATGCCTACTGTTTGTGCATTAATCCGTTTGTAAAGTGTGCAACAACTTAGAACGGATGCACAAAGTTCAACAATTACCCAGACAAGCAGAAAGCGACCCGCTTTGATGTTCACAAGTTTGTTGAAGTAATTTGTGAACGGCGTTCGTACAAGATACAAGGTTTTAAAGGAAGTCAACAATTTACTTGTAAGTAAAAAAAAAACATATTAAAACTTGAGAACTAACTTGAAATATAGTTATAAAAGTTAGGAATTCCCAAGTCTCTCCGTATGTATAATAGTAAGACGATAATTCATCTTGTGGCTGTACTCTTTTACCTACAAGGAATAATGCGAGTTGGCAATTTTGTGAACTAAAAATGTTAGTTTAAAAACGTCATATTTTAACCAATGAAAGACCGGCAACACGCGTGAATGTCGCCATTTTGATAATTTAGAAAAATTAAGAACTACATTTTAATTGTTTTATTTGCAACATGAGATAATTACAAATAAAGGTGGGATTTTTTTGCTTACTGGAGACTCTTAGAACTACCAGGCACCCTTGTCAATAATAAAAAGTGACACAAGATCCTTATACGTGTATAATTCTGTTTCGGTATAAGAGGGAATTAATCCCTTGTCACTAAAGCCGACTTCGACGTAAAATCAAAATTGAATTGGAATGTAACACTGCAGAATGAAATGGTTTATTTGATTGACTGTACAGGTTATTGCCTGCGCTTTTATAAATGGCTTCAATCTATTGTAGTGGTTTTTTGACATAAGGTACATTGTTATAATAAGATTTCGTAAATTAAATGTTAACAATATTTTGTGACACTATTAATAGGTAATGAGTTCTTATTTCCACGATTTGTTAAGTTTTTCAACTTATCAAATTTCGATTTATAATGAAGATAAAAATGGCTTAGGAGATACTTTGTTTCTCATAAATTTTCCTCACGAAAAGCTTACGTAAGGTAAAAGGCCAAATTTAACGTTAAAATTCATCACATGTAATATCCTACAGTCAATGCAGCTCTTTAAAATTCATGATATGCCTTTTAGGTCGAGTATTTTCCCATATCCTCTAAAGCAGATATTTAATCATGGAATAAAGTAGGACTTTGATTTTACTTAAATGTTTAAATATTATATTTACTATTATTTTTTTTAGATTGAAAGATGGAAAACGAGAATACGGCCATTTGAATTCGCCGAAATTGTGAAGTGACCGCTGTTCTTAGACATTCGCAATTGCAGATGCGTTGCTTACACTTAATCGACGGAGAGGGAGACGCACGTAAAGAGGATATCTCCCCGATTTAAAGATTCAATTACAATGCAAAAATCTTATATTTTTATAATAATAAACACGTGAATTCAATTATATTTCATACTATGATAAATGACAAATTTGATGGATGCATGCATGTTTGTTATGACCCAAAACGCCTTAACGTATCTCGTTGAAATGTCACAGATGTAGAATATAGTCTGTAAGAAAACCTGGGGCTAACTATTTTCTATTCCGTGCAAAGTCCCTCGAATTTACATACAAACCCATATACAAACATAATCACTCGCAATAAATCTGTCTCCATAATTTAGTTTCTAGTTTAACAATTTTAATTAAGCCTGCGTTCATTTTGCCGGAACAATACTGTTATTGACAAACCAAAAGTTTTTTATTGGTCCGCTCTACGATCCCAATGTATGCTCGCAGCTATGTAAAAGTTCAAAGTAAATACGACGTGAAATTGAAAGAGCATTTGCCGTTCGGTTTCGACAGATTGTATACGATTTTACACCACAATGCTATCTAAATCGACTTAATTTCTCTACAGTAAAAAAACGGTGCTTTAATACAAAAAGTCTTGTCATGGTTGAATCGTACTATCATATTGATATTATAAATGTAAAGCTTAGATGTATAGATGAATGTCTGTTAGAGTTTGTAGCCTAAACGTCTGAACGGATTTCGATGAAATTTAGTATAGACGTAGAGTATAGTCTGGAACAACACATAGGCTACTCACTTTCGTTTTTTTTAATTCCACGCGGACAGAGTAGCGGGCGAAAACTAGATAACAATAGTTTTTACGAAATAACCCAGTAAACGGGAGTAGGCTTTTTTTAATTTACCTCTGGTAGTTTTATTTACTTCTAATATTGTGGATGTCCATGGGCGTCGATGATCACCACTGTACCCGCTTCTCCTTTGCCCCCATCTCTTAAAAAACCACAATATTCCTTTATTATTGTGTTCATGCGAATTATTCGATAAGTAAAATGTTAAGCCATTCGATGTTACATTTCAGGATATTCGTAAGAAATTGCATCAATCTTCATTTCTGCTATTCCCGCTTAAATTGCAATTCACTGGCAACCTTCCAAACGCTGAACAATAAATAGACAAATGGCATAAACAGCACAGGCCAGACAATATCGGAATATTTGCTTCGCTAACAATAAACTTTTGCAGTTGTTTCGTTCTATATTTTTGCGTGAAGATTTATAGATCGCTGTATCGACTAGATAGTTTAAAAAGTATAGATTTATATTACTTTGTAATGAAAGTGACGAATCAAAATAAATTATTTTACTAATTTATCTAGCATTTAACTAACATATTTGTGATAATTATCGCTAAATTGAACCAAATATGCGATTATTATTCTACACTTGCTTTCGCCCGCAACTCCGTCCGAGTGGAATTTTTAAAAAAAATTAAAAAAGGGAGTATGTGTTCTTCCAGACTATCCTCTACGTCTATGCTAAATTTCATTTAAATCCGTTCAGCCGTTTAGGCTACAATCTCTAACAAACATCCATCCATCTAAACTTTCACACTTATAATATTAGTATGATATACAAATAAGATTAGAGTTATTTGATTGAGTATAAAAATTAATATTATTGTCTGCTGCGCTGTCGTAAACAATTTAAACAATAATGTGCAAATATAATAAACCATTTGAAGTGTTTCTAAATTTCAAGTTGCTGAAACGTCTAAGAAGTGCAGCTGTGTTTCTCTTGTTTGCTGTTTTTTTTGTTTTATTGTCTAGTACGTGTTTTCTTTGACAGACGACCGAGGATTCTAATGTCTCTTGTTTTTACACGAATATCACTGGTTTTGCCAAATTGTCACAATTTTTAAATATAAAATTTAAGTAATTGTAGTCATTTTCCAAAATTGTCCTGATTAATTTAAAAAATGTTAAAAGGGTTTTATTATAAAAGTGGTGTACATTAACAAAGGCGTAACGTGGAAAATGCGTCCATTAATTGGAACCGATTCTTGTTCAATTAAATATGTTTTTGTCCCGCTTACAAGAGACTAATAATTTATTTGGGAAAGTTTGTATGTACTGCCTATCTGACTTATGACCGGTTACCCAGCTACATTTAACCGTTGTTAGTGTCTTTAATTGATAACATGAAATGGGTTTCCGAACTAAATAACTAGAGTTTGACTCCGTTGAAACTAAGGTCAACTTAACACTAATAAATCACGAGGTGACAATAAAATAAATGGAAATTTCAGGAACCAAGCTATAATTATTATTTACTAACATCCTGTGAATTAAAATGATTCTAATTTTAAACATCCAATAAAGTGTTATCTTGTGTCAGCGTCTCTCAGTGTCTTGTGAAGCCAAAACATGGGTCGCTACGCCAACAATATAACAAAATATTGTATATAATACTTACCAACTAATAGAATCAAAATTTTGAAATATCATGTTTGTTATTCCGTTACGCGGATGTTGTTTGTCTTATCGATCGAGTACTATGACATGTTCGCTGCACTTGCGGGATATATTTGTATAATATGTTTCTATTACTGGCATATCTTAAATCAATATTAAATAAGTCAGACTTTGTTAATACTATTTTTGTTTTTTTTTATTTCTTTTTCACTTTCTTATTTTATATTGTGTTTGTTTATAATTGTATGGTTTCGGTAT
>DVQG01001324.1:0-11044 GCA_018231605.1 Papilio ambrax
CCATCCATCCATCCATCCATCTAAACTTTCGCATTTATAATATTAGTATGATTAGAAGCGGACGCCAAATTAACAGTCACTAATAAAATATGCTACACGGTAGACCGTGTTGTATTATTGTTCATTAGCACGAAGTTCAAAAGCTGTATAATATAAAATCAGAAAACGTCTCGATAGTAAAGATAATTGATTTGTAAAGAAATGTGGAACTGTAAAACACATATCTTTCTTTTAAATTCAAGTTTAAAAAGGGATACTTCGCTCTGTAAAAATATAAGGCGGTTTTTCCCTGCGGTTGTTCCGTTTGATGAATGTGAAACAATAAGAGCACTTAAAGGAATTTGTTCCATTTAAAATATAGCATTAGGGTTTTTATTTACTTTTATCTTTCTCTCTCTCTCTCTTCTCTCTCTCCAGTTCTTATTTCATTCTTTCGATTATTTAAAGAAATAATGCAAAGCTACAATACTGTTAAAATATTAAAATCACCGAAAAGATGGTTATAATAACATAATTTTAAAGGCGTTTCTAAAATAAAAAGTAGAAGTGTTAGAAATTATTGTGTTCTTAGAAAAATTATTTGTTAAGAGAAACAATTGAAATGGACGTAGAAGTGGCTATAAATTGCTATTATAGGTCGAAGACGCAATTTACGTCCAATGTCTTCGATAAAGGCAAACACCACTGACTTAACACTTTCGCAGCCACATTATTAATCTCTTTGTATTCAGCTACTGCACTTTCGTACTAAATTAAGTTAGTAATACTAGTACTTTCGTTTATTCTGTGGTATCTAATAGTGCTACTTTTTTTTTTTGTTTAAAAGTAATTCTGTCTCTATTTGGTTTAAGGATGTTTTTCACAAATATATAAAAAAACAAGGTAAAAATTGATATTACCAAAATTCTTACTTAGATGATTTGTATTACACATATGGTACGTTATAATTATGTAAAAGTTTTTGGTTAAGTATTTCAAGTTCGTGTAAAGTAAGCACAGTTGTTCACGTTTGTTAAATAAGTTGTTGATTTTCTTTGTTGTTGTGTTTTGTTGTTTTATGCTTCCAACTATAGTCGATTAGTTGATTCCTTGGTGGGTAGCTGCGATCGAAGCCTGGTGTGTTTTTGATGGAAAAACGGCAGCGACTACGTGAACGTTAAAACGGTGGACAAACAAATATTTTCCTAAGAATTTTTTATTTAATTTCATCGCCATCTATTGTTTTAACGTTTTCCTATGTTTGGTTCGACAAATAAGTTTTGGTGCTATTGTTTTTCTTTAATCTGGCATACTTGTACACATTTACATTCTAAAAGATGTCGCTTTTCTCTGTAAGTTGGTTTATGTTTTTACCGATAGAGTGCAGACTGAACTTGTGTCAGTCTACGCAAGCAGATATTTTATTAAGGTCTACATATTTCTCTGCGCCTCCAATAGATGTCTCTGTTAGCTTTCAAGAATTTTCTGTACGAAATAGAAAAATTATGAAACAGATTATAACACATATTTTTTTATGGAAACTGCAGGAACGTGAGTGAATACGTGTTGATACCGTGTATGTAATGTTTACATAAAAAATTCAAGGATGACTTTTTTCCATTCGGTGTTTTGTCTCTTAACCAGCTATTTCCACAAAGCACAGACTTGTTACTTCGTTACAATGCTTTCAAATCGCATTCAGCACAATCTGTCTCAACCAGTCTGTGTCGTGAGTGCTTCATTAAATCACAAGCTCAGCATTAAAACCTTTTCCATTATTCGTGGGTTCCAGGAGGCGAGACATAAATTACTCTTTATGTCGGTTGCATTGTTTGACTATGACTCATAGTAGAACAATTCTTACGAAGAAGGTCTCATGTCGTGGCATCTGTGTAACAATATAACCCTACCATTCGAAAAACAGTGATACCCAAAATTTTCTTTTACAAGACCTGTAACACCTCTAAAGGTTAAATTGCTGTGTCGCTTTATAAAGTAATTGTTGTTTTTTAACGGTCACAAATCCCCTGTAAAAATGTTACAAATGGATTGCCGGCAAATTGCTTTGCCGTTTGTCTCCCGCTTTCCGTTTCATAGCGTCGGTCGGCCGCGCCGTCAAATGGCATTCATTCATCGAATAAAAAGATTCGTTCGCAGATTCAAGTTTGGCAGCTGTCCCGAACGAGCGAGTTGCAAATTGACGCGGCGGCCGTGTTGCCGAACGGTTATTGGTAGTTCGAGTATCGATATATTAATTCTCTACTATTTGGAAGCACGAAACAGAATCGATTTATTCTATTTTGCATTTCAAACTGCACTATCCTGTTCTCCTTTAATTATTTGACTAGAATAGAATAGAATTACTGGCAAACATTCCAATGTTTAACAATCAATCCTGGGACCCATTATTAACAGGGTCTCTTTCAAGATAGACTTATTATTGAATCTTGGTGGCAATTGAGTTTGATGAATAACAAACTAAATTAATTATGATGATAAGCACTTTTAATAAAAAAAGTATTTAATTATTGTAGCTTAATGCTTAACGTGCCAACTGTTTTGTTACTTGTACGAAAAATAGGTCTATAAAATATGTCATAAGGCAGATCACATTTAAGAGCGGCTGTAAAGTCAAATTTTACGGTCACTTCGTTCTAAAGCGTGAGATCAAGTGAATTTGATGGGTTTTCATTTTATTAAACTATCAGTAAATGAACACTTCACGCCCACTTTAGTTGTAGATAACTTCATTTATTACAATCATATAGAACGCTAAATTCGGATTTTAATTGACATGTTTAGTATGAAGGCTATTTTTGATAGAATCATCTGTGTGGAATTTCATCACTTAAATTAAGATGTATCATGTGAAGCCGTAAGAGGTTTTCCATGTTATGCTCATAACAGCCAGAATAGCAAAAAACAGGCCGGTAATATTGACAGTCATTATGTGAGAAAAGGCCAGTTTCGATGAAATAAAAATGGAAAAGTTTATACTAGGTAAAAAATATTTCAGTATTTATTTAAAGCAGCGATACAATTGTCTCCTATGCAAATTACTCTCAATATTTCTGAGGACAAATCATCTGTTTACATATTACTCAAATATTGTTGAAAACGATTGTTCAACAAATATACGACCATATCATACAATGCAGAGCTTCGCTACTTTCTGGGCGCTTATTATTTTAAATGCAAAGAACAATGAAAGCCTGAACAAAAGCCTTCTTGTCCCTCTTCCCATTACAATACAACGTTAAAGAACAACTTGTGAAATACACGTTCCTTAAGGCACAAACAAAAGTGAATGCTTTTGTCTTCTTAAGTGTTGTAATATTAAGTTGATAATTGTTAGATTAAATTTTCTTTTACCACGAGCAGTGGGAAAACAAAACAAGCACGATTTTCTTGCTAACAATATGACGATTTGAATATTGTTCGCATGATAAGTAACAATTCTCGCTTTATTAAAAAGGACCCTTTACAGAATTTTTTAAAACTCACCAAAAGAATTTCAAAACTATCATTTTTCTTTTCATTTCGACTCACAAAAGTAAATATAAGCAGCATATTTTAACGAAAGAATGCAAACATAATTAAAAGCATCTCAAACTTTGACTGAAATCGGAAAATTATGATTGATAAGAACAATATTCAGAAAATGGAACACACTTATGGAACATCATAACTTTTTCAATCTACCCACATGCGGTATTCGCAAAAAATATGGGAAAACTTTCACGTAAACTGAATCGAGTGAAGCATGCAATTTTAAACAGTAGATCCACATTCAGTTTAAGTAATTGGCAACTTCGATACATTTATTGATACTATTTCATATCACAATAGCAGGTTAGTGGAATATTCAAACTTATAACCTTAAAGCATTATGCATGCTGAATCATATCATTAAAATGAAAACTTAGTATTCATTGGAAGCTTAACTTAACCACAGACAATTAAGAAGTTTATGATGTACATCCGTGGTACATTGTAACGCAGATGATTCTTACTTACAAATTATTGACCTCAATAAACTTAAAACATTTCATACTACAAAATTTTATATATGAAAAATAATATATTTCCTCTATGTATTCCTAAACGATTGATAAGATTACCATGAATTTATGGTAAACTATTCTATAGACATCTGCGAGGGTTTCTGGCCCCGAAAACCTTCATTAATGAATTTTAATTCTTGTATTTTACACTACTTTTCATTGTATCATATACACAGTTCATACATTATTCAATAATTGTACACATTGAGCCAGGTATATTATAAAATGCAGAGCTATTGTTTAAATCTAAAGGCCTCATATTTTCTCTCCACGAAGAGTTTTAATCGTGGCTGTTTAACTGTTTCTGAAATAAAAAATTCCGGTCGTTTTAAAATAAAGCGATAATCACCACAGACTCTTTAAACTTTAAATCGTTTCCGGTTACAGCGGTGGCAACAAATTTGAAATTTTGTTGTGAAAAACGCTATTGCATTTTGTTGTTTGAAATTAACAAGCAAGTCCTTCTGTCCGGGACTTTGAGGGCAACTAGATGAACGAAATAATTGCTGCTTCTTGACTCTTGATTAATCTGATTGATATAAGTAAATGAAATTAATCAAGTATAACCAGACTATTTATAATTTTAGTTCTACTTATAGTATAACTCTAGTAGTATCTTAAGAGTACTTGACAATCACTAAAAAGCATTTATCTTAAAATGTATGCCTAAAAAAAAAGAGCCGCAAAACAAGATAATTAACTGTTGAAGAACATACGAGAAATCGTTACAGAGATGATTGTTTCCATTTATAATATAATTCCACAGCGATAACCAATGTATTTGGCATGTTAAGCTCGTGTTCCAAAAGCTAAATCTGCCGGCACGCCTATAAACATAAGGGGATTATGCACATTATTTACTTGCGGTGCAATATACAGTTCCACAACAGATTTAATATGTACAATGCTTTAATATACAGACAGAAATGACTGGAAGCTAGCAAACTAAAGAGTCTTGATACTCGTATATCCGTAACTTTACTTTAACTAAGTTACTTCTTGATAAAGATTTTAGCCTTCTTATAATGTAGTCCAGTTAAAAGTTTATTTATTTCAAGCAAATCATTTCTCTTTTTTATGTCATAGATTAGGATATGTTTTGGAATAAATATAAAATCTATTAGATTTATAAATGTACAGGGCCATAAAACAAAAGGGAGAGATTTGGGGTAAATACCGGAAGCGGAAAAACCGCATCCCAGCGTGAATTGCGCAACTCACAATTCAAAAATATCCAACAACTAGGTCAGTGTAGTGGCTGAAATACAAAGTAAACCACGACACGTTCTCGACGCCACTGTTTCCAAATTAAAAAAAGAATGTGTCGAGCACCTGATACACGCTGAAATGTCTGCCCCAGTCATGGCAGGGCTGTTGCAGCGACACATTTACGTTGACGTTTCAAGATGTTTTATTTACTGGTAAAAGGCAGCTTCACCGCTCATCCGAACCCTATTATTCTTTGGAAATTCTTCCTATACCAAGACATTGTTACTGAAACTAGTTGAAGACCAGTGTAGTGTGATGTGGGGCAGTGGCATGTTTATATAAAGTCGATTCGGCAATAAAATATACATGGTAAATTATAGTCGGTTTTTAAATAGAGATCTGTCATGATCAATCATTTTCTCTCATTCAAAATCCTCTGTTTGTCAAATCTGCACGTGATGCAAACAATAACAGATGACTTTCAATCAATTTTGTGCTTTTATCACAGTGTTTTAGTTTTGCAAGGTATTAAATAAATAGAACAAGCCTAATAGCACCTTTACTCACTTTTAAACACATCGTGGTTGACAATTAAGAGTCATTTAATGGTTAAACAAACGCTTTAAATTTCATACTAGATTTATACTGAAGGACCTAAGTGACTGCTTATCGACTATGAATATGGCATTAAGTAAAAATATATACAACTTACTTCAAATTATTTTCTTCTTCTCTCTTTCCTTTACATTGTCCATATAGTCTTTTTTCTAAATTAAAAATCGCAAAATCTTTTTAAATAAACTACATCAAGTACGCAAGGTAAAGAATGTAACATTTTCAATCCATTGTTTTTTACAAGAGTCGCAGCATAACGTGCTGGTAACATTGTCTGAATTTCAATGGCCTGCAGATTCAAAACAAAGGCTTCGAAAAGCATTTGATTTGAACAAATGTTTTAATGCAGTTTGAATAAAACGCGAAGAAAGTGATCATAAAGTAACAGATTTTAAATAATAAGGGCCTGTCCCACCACTGGCTGATAAAGGCTCAGATTGCCTAAAAATGACGTCACTATCAGATAAGGTAACAACTTTCGATATTGCTATCACATATTTTACACGTTGGATTGTTATCAGGCAGTTAAAAATTTGGGGGACAGGCCCTAAGTAATTTTAATCTTGAAATTAAAATAACATTTATTTATGAAAAGCGGAAATAAAAAAAACTGTACTGTGTAATGTACGAGTATTACGTGCAAATAGTTTTAAAATCGTGAGCGGAATAATTGATAGAGGAATCAACTAAAAGCTTGTACATAAATAAAATATTTTGTGTGTAAAGCACTTAAAACTGGGTATAGCACAACCTACAGATATACCTACTGTTTATCCGTTAATATTTTGATACGCATTCGCATATATTTTAGTATAAAACTAATTTATTTTGTAATTTAATAGTTAATTTTTAGGCCACTGTTTTTCGTTTTTTGAATGCCGAAATTAAAAAAGTACCAACTTCAAATTCCATACTTGGCGCCTAATAATTTTCTGTCATTTTTAACAAATATGAGACACAATGTGAAATCTATACTAATGTTATGAAGAGGATGGATTTGTATTTTTGTTTATATTTGAATCACATAAAAACTACTGCGCCGATTTTAAAAATTCTTTCACCATTAGATAGGTAACTTATCTGTAACATAAGGTGTATTTTTTACTATTTCTTAATTTCAGGCGGATGAAGTCCCGAGCAACCACTAGTCGTTTAATAAAATAAATAATGTACTTGTTTATGACAAATAAAGTTAAGGTTCATATCTCATATTAGTTAATACTAGCTTTCGCCTGCGACTCCGTCCGCGTGGTATCAAAAAAACCAAAAGTAAGTAGCCTATGTCTTCCAAACTATGTTCTACATCTATGCCAAATTTCAACCAGATCCGTTCAGCTGTTTAGGCTACAAACTCTAACAAACATCCATCCTTCTATTTAAACTTTCGCATTTATAATATTAGTTAGTTAGATTGAACGCTATGTAGGTGTACGAGTATATATACGTCATACGGCACATTATATGCGAGTGCGATATGAACCGCTTGTCATACAGAATCCATTGATCTAAACCGGACATTCGGACAGTTGGTCCGGACATCGGATATCTGTACAGTCATCAATAAAAATAAATCGAATCACGTCCGCAAACAATACTTTAATCTCGCTGATATATCTTCGGTTTGAATAAATGAAAATCATATTTTGCTTCATTTTATGTTCGTGGTTTTGTAAGTTACGAAGTTTTGTAACTTTATAAGATTTCCAATATTGGATATTTTAGCTACCTACGGATTAAATTAACTTATATGTATACGCGAAGAACAAAAGCAAATACATCATGTATCCCCTAAAATTAGAGTAATATGACTATAACTGAAAAAATGGAATGTGCAAAACAAACTGTGAAAATGAAAAATCCGTTCGTGCATGAAGATATCCGCTGAAACCATATTCCGAATTGTATGTCTGCGCCGGCTGAAGCAATAAAAGCGAAACGAAACATACTTTTTAAATTGAATTTAGTACTGTTTTAATTACACAAAGAATTCTCTGTACTTCTAAATTAAATGCAATATGTATATTTACAGTGAATTATTTTATTATTTACTAGCGTTCGCCGGCGATTCCGTCTACGTGGAATAAAAAATAAAAAAAAACAAAAGCAAATAGCCGATCCATTCTTTCAGACTATCCTCTGCATCTATACCAAATTTCATCGAAAGTTATAATAGAAACATCCATCCATAAAAGGAATAAATCCTCTGTCCATCTCCTGGCTCTAAGCTACCTCCTCACCAATTTCCAGCCATATCGGTAAAGCCGTTCTTGAGTTTCAAATAGTGTAACTAACACGACTTTCTTTTATATATATAGATTAAAAAAATACTTAACAGTACCTTACTTTGTAGATAGACTGTAATCTTTTATCTAAACATAAAATTATGTTCTTACAAAATATGTTTTTTTTTTAAATACAGTTTTATTATATTAAAACAACAATTTCAAATTAAATAATTAAAGGAATTACTTTACAAACTATTAGAGCAATTTAAACAAAATAAACTGACTTCTATAATAAACTTAGTATTATGGACACGATATAAAACAGTGTGCGATTTTCTGTTCGCGAGGCAAACAATTACCGCGTGATGTTTACAGCGGCCGCTCATTATTAGCGCTTTCAGTGTATTTTAACTTCATAATTGTAAACCCGCTTTTTCTACAATCATCGAGCATCATAACATATTTAGAGCATAGCGCTCTTTTTACACATATTAAAAAGTCATAACGTGTAAATGCTTGCTTATTTTGTTGTCTGCTAAATACTTTTATACTAATAACTACTTTAATAAATATAGTTTTTTAAGTGCAGTACCTATCTTGTTTTTCTATAACTGTCCATAAACATTAACAAAAGTGTGTTTTAATTTTAGAAACCTTTTACCTCAAAGTTCAAAAACGCTAACGTTGCCTTCAATAGGGGTGAATAATATTAGAATATTATTTAATCTTTTATAACAATTAGTCCCCTATGATAGTAATTTCAATGTAAAGTTATCTGTAGCTTTTAAATATGTCTTCTATGTTACATTTACCAAGTTAATATTTGCGCTACACGAGGCCGGGACACGTTTTCCGGATTAAGCGATATTATACGAATTGTTCATTTTAACAGGGGGAGACGGAAAAGATAATAACTTAAGGTTGATAACGTGTTTGTATTTATAACATAATTTCACCCTAATTATCATAATTATTTCAGAGCTTCTAATTTTCTCTTTACGGTTAATTTTTGTTGTAGATTAGGTATAGTTCGTGTAAACCTCACATAACCCTGTCTTCCCTCTAGAAGGAAGGGTATCTTTTGGAAGATTTCCCCCCCCCCGATAAAAAAGTACAGTTTGTGTCTCCATTGGTGTTATAATTGTAATACTAGCTGTTGTTCGCGACTTCGTTCACGTGAAATTAAAAAAATAATAAAAAAACCGCCCTTGTTACTCACTGAAAAGATTTTTAATGGAGAATGATTTTTTGAAATCGGCCCAGTAGTTTTTGAGTTATTTCAATCCATACATAAATCCAAAAACCCAATTTTTTGTTCTTTATAATATCAGTATAGATATATTGGCGTCCTCTTTCTTTTTGTTAAAAAAAACAATGGTATTCTTATATAGACTTTTTAAATTCTCGGTTACCGTGTTAAAGTGAACTGTTCATTTACTTTATGCATTGTACCTTTTTGTAAATTAAAAGCCTTTGAACCATTGTAACAATGCCGTTTTAAAAGAAAATTTAAAATAATAGGAGCTTTGAATGCTTTTCACACAGGAATAAATTCTTCATGTAAAGTCGCTTTTGTTTTTTAAATGGTATTTTCTTTTTACTTATTTAGTAGACCACGAACACAATTTTCGCAATTAAACTGTTGGTTGTCAATGCAGAAACTTATTAGAGGTAGGTCATTTCTCTTTGGAGACAAAATTAGATCTCATTGTTTGTTCAAAATTAGGTGATCAAAGAGTAACTACATAAACATATTTAAATAAATAGTATCTAACTATATTATTTGATAATACAGTGTTTTTACACCGGGGTGCTTTGGTAGTCGATTTTCACCGTTAAAAACATATTAAACACAATTGTGCAGTTCACGTCTAAAAACAAAAACCGTAACTATACTTATATGACGTCCTGCTTACTTTTATGTTGTACCCAAGTTTTATTTCCATCTTCAGTAAATTAATGCTCGATAAATTTTACAACCTACCCTCATGACATAAAAGGAACAAGAACGTAAAATTGACAGAGCTTTTATGACCCTAGGACACCATTGCATTTTAAAAATGATAACTACCCTCATAGACGCAGACTACATAAGTTTTATTGCCCAATAGATTAGTCGGGTGCGTAATTAGTATGAATATGTATGGAAGTGCGCACAGTTATACTGACTTTTGTTTTATATAATTTCAATTTGACTGCCCCACGCGATAAAACTATTGCCTGATAAAAAGTCGGTAGTCTGCGAGGGTTTTTAAAGTTCAAAATCATCGTATTTACTTAAGATTCTTAAAATACTTTTGTATATGAGCTTAAATTGTTAATAAATTTTAGAATTTCGGATCTAAATGAAGAGTTTCAAGCAATTATGAAGATTAATCAAAAAGTTTCTCACTTAGACATGAACTTTCTAAACTTGAAGTATTAAAGGCAGACGATTTAAACATTTATTATCACGATAATATTTAAAAAACTGATCTTAGACGTTTTGAGATTTTTTAGTATATCTCACGTAACTATGTACTAACCTCTAGAAGGCATGATATGATTTGATTTCCAAACAGATGTAAATAAAGTTTTTTTTTTACAATAGTGACATTGTTCACACAAAACCAAGACTGCTAAGTATGGACTGTTCTGCTTACTTATTTATACAGTTTTATAATAATTGAGTCGTAAACAGACGAGCTTCGTAATGCCTCTTCAAATATGTAGCGATATCTCAAGAGTCATCATTGCGTCTTAAGTGAAACTAAACGAGTAACTTGACTCGTGAAATTGAAATAAGATCGACGAAGGAAAATAAATTTTTACGTCCATGTAAAATTATAATAAACTTTGACTAAAATAATATTAACATTGTTATGTTTTATCAAGCATACAGTAATGTTATTTACTACTGTCAGGTATGTAGAAATAAAGATTTAGTTTTATAAAAATATTGTATAAAGTAGG
>DVQG01001325.1:0-11043 GCA_018231605.1 Papilio ambrax
AGGCTACAAACACTAACAAACATCCATCCATCCATCTAAACATTCGCATTTATATAGTATGATGATTTCATGTCAGTCAATCATATAATTATTAAAGTATGTCAAGTTTGCAAAATACTCATTAATAATCGTATTAAACGAATATAATAGGATGCAAATTACATGAAATACACGTCGTGAGTTAAGTTCAGTAACGATGTTATTTTCTAGACAACTCCATCATGATTCAATAGCGAAGATGTCATACGCTATAGTGAAAATATGTTTCCAAATGTTGAACGCCACAGAGAGATTGATATTTACCCACACGTGGGGATACAGAGACAAGCATGGTAACTGGCAGGGCATTATTGATCATTTGCTGAAAAAAGAAGCAGACTTGGGTAAGTATAATTTCAAATTTGGTATTACTGCATTGAACAAATGCGAACGTTAGTGGCTCAGAGATTTAGCAATTGAAATATAAATGTGCAAATCATGGGTTCGAATCCCGCCAACAATTTTTCAATTTTAGAATCTCACTTTACATTTACTCGACATTCATACTTCAAATTTCGTAGGAACACTAACGATCTTCACTCAAGAGAGGATGGAAATCATCGACTACCTAGCTATGGCGGGCTCAACTGCTGTTAGGTTTGTCTTCCGTGAACCACCCCTGGCTCTCCTGTCTAATATCTTCACGCTACCGTTCACTGGAGCCGTCTGGATAGCTGTCTTCGTTTGTATCTTAGCATGTGCTTTATTTCTATACATCGCATCTAAATGGGAAGCCACTGTTGCTATGGTTTGTATCGCTTTGAGACAATTGTGTAATTTACTTTACTCATGAATAAAATGACTTAACTACTGGAAATCGTATGCCAATTAGCGCTAATACAAGTGTTGACAGTTTGATTGATTGACGTTTGAATAATAGATAACAATTAATAATTGCAGTACAATGTCTTACAGCACCCGACGCAGCTTGGTGGTACGTGGGCGGACGTGCTCATACTAATTGTGGGGGCCGTACTGCAGCAGGGGTGCACATTGGAGCCCCGATATGCTGCTGGTTAGATTTCATTATAATATTCGTTATGATTTGAAAGCTATTTTTAAGTGCTTCAAGGTTGTACTAACCTCGTAGTTATTAGTTAACACTCAGTAGAGTACAGAGTACAGTACAAAGCTGTAGAGTACAGTATCTCTACAGCGTGGACAACTAGTCTCATGTTGATATGTTTTTTTTGCGTCGTATTCCCTTCCTCTTCCATTTACCTGGACATTTACAGGGACTGAATATGTCTTTAAAGATTGTGTGGCAGCATAGAGTGAGATTTTCCCTATGAAAAAAGAACTATGGCACCTTCAGAATTTTAATCCAAATGTGATTGACTAACAGCGCGCTCCCTTTAACTAAATTATCGCTCAACTCTTTAATATCGCTTTTTTATGAGCTTATATTCGCACATTCGAATTGAGAATCGTAATGCAGTTGTGCGATAGTTCAGTTTCAGGTGTGCGCAGGCTCTTATAGTGCATCCCTTCCAGGTAGGTGTGTGACCCTTCTTCTGTTTTTGGCACTTACAATCCTATACTCCGCGTACTCTGCCAACATTGTGGTGCTGCTGCGAGCGCCCAGCTCCTCTGTCAGGACTCTACCGGACCTTCTCAACTCACCGTTGAAACTTGGAGCTAGTGATTTTGAGTACAATAGATATTTCTTCAAGGTAACAAGATATTTTGGGTTCTAAATGTAGTTCTAAGCCATTCTGAAACACTATTATTATTTTTATGGTTTAGAAATGTTACTTAAATATAGTGACTCTAGTTTTTGATATCTATGAAAAGAACTACAAGAAACTGTTGGATCGCTTTTTAAATTCATTCATACCAAAGATTTGTTTTGTAATTTGCAGAAGTTGAACGAACCAATAAGAAAAGCTATTTACAACAAGAAAATAGCCCCGAAAGGGAAGAAGCCTAACTTTTACACTATGAAAGAAGGCGTCGAGAAAATAAGAAAAGTAAGTACATTTATACTAGATTCTGCATCTTTTACTTTCTTGTAAGATTGTATAATCCATGGAAATGTTAGGGTCTGTTCGCATTCCACATGGAGCTGAACCCTGGATACAGACTGATTCAAGAGACCTATCAAGAAGACGAGAAATGCGACCTCGTGGAGGTCGACTACATCAACGAAATCGATCCTTGGATACCGGGACAGAAAAGATCACCTTTTAAAGATTTGTTTAAAATAAAGTAAGTTATCGAAACAATCTAACATCTTACATTAACGACTGTTACTTTTAATTGTGACCTGCAACGAAACTTCTTCAAACATCGCTGAATACTTTAGTGGTTTCAAAAGCTAATCTTCTTAAAGAGCATGATAATCGTAGCCAGATCGTCTTTTATTTTTCCTTACATCGTCGGTAATAAAAGTTTTGACACCTAGTTGAGGTATTCCAGCAATGCCTGTGGAAATACTACCAACATCACTTAGCCGTTTGCAGCTAACTGATTACGGTAGTGAAGAAGGAATTTAATTGATCTAGTCGTCTATTTACAGCTTTATAAAGATCAGGGAGACAGGCATCCAGGTGAACAACCAGCGTCGGCTGCAGGTGTCGCGGCCGCGGTGCTCGGGCTCATTGTCGGCATTTAGCAGTGTCGGATTGACTGATATGAGACCGGCGGTACTCGCTGCGATATACGGCCTGCTGCTTGCGATTGCTGTGTTAATTATCGAAATCGCACATAAACATCTGTAAGCCTATTCAATACTGCCTTTATTGAACACTTGGTCTATGTAATACTGATAGCACAGCATAATGTATAGACACATATAATTAAATGTATATTTTTTTACAATATCAGTATTGAGTAACTATAGACGAAGTTCTTTTAGGAAAGTGGTGTTAAAACATTTTGTCATTTGTTTTCAGAGTAACTTGAAGAGCTTTGAAGATGCAACTAAATCAAGTCGCCGATTACCACTTCGTGATGTAAAATCGAATATTTAATACACTTACATAGATATAATTAATTGTGAAATGGCACAAATAAATTGTAACTTGCAATTATAAATCATGTTTCATGTGTGGTAGGAACATTTAAACACAAAATTATACCAAAGAGAAATTGATGCAAATTGTTTTTTACTTCCTATATAATTATAAGTACAATCAGGTAATTTGATTGTTTCATATTAAAATCTACAGTCAGAACGTTTTGCACATATATAGACCACGCGGAAGAATAACCAACAGAATTCAGTTTTTAAATGCGTCTATACGAACAGTTCGGTTAATGGTACACGGTTAATTGTTTATTATTATTAGCCCGTCATTGGCGCAATTCACACTGAATTTGTTTGTTATAAGCAAGAAGATTTAATCGTTTCAAGGTACAAGGATGATCTGTAAATGGGACACCGCGTGTGTCCGCAACTGTACATGTTTGACTGCAAACATTGAAGCTTAAATTAAAGTGAAGTCATACCTTTCATATTCATCTCTAATTTCCTTTGGTGTTCGAGTCCTAAATATAACCTCCCATCCATCCACGTCTAATCCACGTTTTCCTGTAAAAGATATAATTTTAATTAGTTATAACACTTTCCAATTTGATGCAAAAATGTTCAGAAAATTTTAGATACTTTCTGAATAATAAAATAAATTACCTAGAGTATCATAAATAGCTCTCTTGTGGGAATCAGACAGTACTTCATAAGCTTCTTTCACTTTGTTAAAAATCTGCTCAGCCCATTTTTGTTTCTTGCTGTCCGTGCTATGTTTGTCGGGATGGAACATGCGTGAGAAACGGCGGTATGCACTGTTTATTTCATCCGTTGAAGCCTGAAGATTAACACAATAATGTTTATTGGCTTTTTATACTTGCTTTCACTTTTCTTATAATTAATGACTTATAGGTTAGTTTCAGAGTGTTGAATGTTGTCAATGATTTGATACTTTATGATAAACGAAAAACATTCATTATTAGGCAGTGGAAAAGGCTCACAGCCTGTGTTCTGTCTGTAAGGCCTCTTCAAAATTATGCAATAACCATTTATATTATTTATTATAAAACAAAACAATGATATAAGAATATAAGAATGTACAATCACAAAGAAGATATTTATAACTTTAGGTATACAGATTACTGAACAATTTGAAATTGTGCAAGCCTGAGAAAATTTTACATAGCATTGACAATAAAAAAGATAATTCTTTATAAATATTCACTCGGAGTTAGTAATGCGTTCGTTTGTTGATGGTGAAACGACCACGAGTGTACACGCAAGGTAATGTCGGTGAAACGGAGAGTTGATAAGTGTGAGATAACCTTACAGCGAATTAAGCAACTAGAGAGAATTTTTCTAGGTTGGATATTTTTTTAATGAGGGCAGGCTCTCGCGCTTTATTGGGGACGTATATGACCTGACGAAGAAATAAATTATATCCAATTGCACTATAAAATGTTAATAATAATTGCATTAATACTTCGACTAAGGTTTCTATAATGGACAAATGTCAACCAACATTACATTTTTTATTACATCTTACTTTTGAGCACGTTATGCAGCAAAATTATCTTCTTGACGATAAATAAATCATAATAATATAACCTCAAATATGTGAAGCGGCATGAAGAAATAATTAATATCATGATGTAATACGTTCAATGTAAAGATAATTAGAATCCAGGTATTTTGTAATATTACATATAGTTTTTATCAATTAATTATTGACATAACTTTGGTAGTTATATAATAATGTTGCAATAATACTGAAATTCTAAGTAGCATGCGGTTAAATATTTACCGTTTTTGACACGTTTAATAATTGATAATAATTATCTTCAAGCAAAATACTTTCTCCTTCTTCGTCCATTGTAAATACTTTTCTAAAAATTTAATTTACTATATTTCTATCAGTGTGTTAGACCCGCCGTTGTCACATTTATTTTACTATCACGATGACACTAGTTCCTGTGTTGCCAGTATCATCAAACGTTTTTTGTTTCCTTTGCTGGTTTTTTTCAAAGAAAATTGTTTCGTATTTTGTAAAATTATTTAAAATATTGCCATTTTATTATGTGATAATCCGTTGTTTTTTATTTATACCGTACGGACACAATTTAGAAGCTAATATGTTCAGAGATAACTATAGTAGCTCAGCCTAAACGCGTATAGAATCAGTTTAGATAGATATGCTTACAAGTCTAATAAATAATGGGAGTGTTATGTAGTAGCACTGCCTTATTGAAAATCCACGATTAACGTATGTGTAGTTGATTATAGGATACAAAGAAAAAAAATGAGAGAAAGTAGTGTAATAATACCACATGACATAATATATTCATCCCGCGTGATACAATAATATGGATCATGTAGGATAGATAAAGATAAATAGCGTAATCGGCGGTAATCTGACAAGAGAAGGTATGAGGGACCAAACTTCAGAGGATACTCTAAACCTCATCAAACGTTACTTGTTAACGCATATTTTAATGATTTCATTCAAAGTGTAAATTGGACTTTAATCACTCATAAACTAAGATAAGCTGTTTTTACAAACAATCCAGGTTTTAATTACTTTTCTGAAGTGATTGAAACAGAAATACTTGTATATTACAACGTAATAACGTGAAAAGTTAAAAGATAGATTTTATCGTGTTTATTTTGATTATTCAATTTTAATTAAAAATCTTTGCCAGGGTGTCAATAAGTAAAAATATATTATGCGATCTGTGGGAGCTTTCTTCAACGACTCAACGACAATCGACAACGATATTATGTCGAATATTTTTTTTATTCTCTTTCAAATGGTCTCATAAAAATATTGCCGTAAATATAGGTGGTATTTTAAATTATTATTTCACTGTCGCTAATTACGGGATTAATTCAAAGCCATACGACAGGTGAGCGTTCAATAATTAATTTTAGAAATACGTAATACTTATCTAAAATAATTGATTGTTGTTTTTCTAACTGTAAATATAGAGAATTTTTGTATTTTGCTTTTGGTAAATGTTTTTAATTGTATTTATATTTAGTTTTCACAATTGCACGATGGAGCTTGTTTGGTCGATATCCAAAATTGTGTAGGTGTTATCATTTACATCAAATTTTGCTAAGGCGTAGATATTTTATTTCAAATTTTAAGAATCTGGTAGCATCACTTTAAAAACAAGATTAATGTTTTGGTCGAATTATATTTTGGTGTGATGCTACAGTGACAATTATGCTTTCTCTTAATATAGATTGATATTTGACTTTCCCTTGGTAGGAATATAAATTACGCATAAATATGCGCTTCTTAGTGAAAGTTTTACAAACGATGTCATCTTAATTTGGAACTGTTCATCTAAACAAAAAAAAATTGCATTCAATTTGTTTTGCTTGCATTGCAGATATTCTTTTGGTGGTGGCACTAAACATAAATGATGCTCTTTTTTTTTTAATTATTGCATATTTTGTAAAATAATATAACAGTATTATTTGATGTTTGAAAAACAAATGAAAAGTTAATATTTTGTCGCATTGTTAGTGCTGAACGACCTGAAACAAATAGTACATTTCAAATTGCTGTCCTTACATCTTGTTCCATTATTTTATGTATATTTATTAACACATTTGATATAGTTGTGGCTAACATCTACTATAAATTATAATAAGGTTTGATAGGTTTAAGTTAAAAAATAACAACATAACACATGGTTAGTTTTTGTGGTTATAACAGCAATGTTCTGATTGTAGATTACTTTGTGAGTCATCTTAAATTAGCCAATAGCATTGTCATGTTTGAGAGATGAAATCTGTCTAAAGTTGACAAAAAACTGACAGCAAAATGATTAGCCATACTCAGAGCTGTAGTATGGTTCAGCAGTTCCTTATTGTAGAATAACATACTGAATGTACATTCTAGGGCACCTGTAGTAACTGCCTCAAGGGCTACAGTTAATATTATATTTATCACATGTTCCAGAAATAGTTAACTGTCCTTATTTGGTAGTTTTTTGTCTATTGAACAGCTTTAAAAGTATTTTTCTACACTCAAACTGACTTGATTTATTCAATTCTTCAAGCTAATAGGAAGCCTATAATTTTAACTTTTTTTTGTATGGCACTAAGGTTATGCTTATTGAATTATTTATTTGTAGATTACTAGTTCAATATTTATTGAAGATTCTACTAACAATTTTGCTAATTTGAATATTAACTTATTCAATCAACGCTAAACTTAAACTTTTGATAGGAAGCAAGGATGTCAGGAATATAGTTATTTCTTTTGTTTGTGTGTGGGAATGTAGGGGTAGGACAGAAAAAATTAGCTACCGCACTTGTTGGACCACAAATGCTTCCGGTAATTTGTAGAAAGTACTATGGGGCTTGTTGGGCAAAGACTATAGCCGGAACTAGACTGATTTGTTGTATCCAATTAATGTTTCGGTGGGTTGCAAATAAATGCTAAACCACTATTCCACATCATTTTGTTTTTAAACAAAACACTACTAATGTTGTTTACAAAAAATTAAAAGCACATGGGTATTTTATTTATTTTTACTAATTAGATAATATAAATAATCTTTAATTATTGAACAGGTTAACTTTAATGCATGTAACTTATCTTTGTCCACTTATTTACATCCTTGTTGCTAGGCTATAATTCCAAGTTTTCTTTTAGACGTTTTAGGAGTAGCATGTGTTAATAGTAAACCATTATAAACTCTGCTTTTGTGGTCCTTTTGTAAATATTCAATAACTTATTTTTTTACATTGTTGTGTAATGTCATCAAATGTCATCAATATTTAATTTAATTTTCTTTCTTACAGGTAAACCATCTTAAGAATGCCATCAACACACTTAAACTTGCGTGAAGACGACGTCATTCGTCTGGCACTCGAGTTTCTCCACAACCGCGACTTGCACATCACGCAACTATCGCTTGAGCGTGAAACCGGCGTCATCAACGGAAATTACGCCGACGATGTGCTCTTTCTGCGACAACTTATCCTTGACGGACAATGGGACGATGTTCTTGAATTCATCCAACCATTGAGCGCTCTAAAAGCCTTTGAAGCAGACAAATTTAACTATGCTATTCTCAGGCATAAGTACATCGAACTTCTCTGCATCAGATCTGAAATCAAAGCTTACAATAATGTTGAGAACATTGTAGATGAAGTTGTCAAAGTACTTAGCGAATTAGAGAAACTTGCACCCACAAAGGAAGAATACTCCAATCTCTGCTTACTGCTAACCCTCCCAAGTATTACAGATCATGCACAGTTTAAGAAATGGAATCCAAGTAATGCGAGAGTACAATGCTTCCGAGAAGTATATCCCTTGGTGGAGCAGTTCTTACCTTGTGACAAGAAATCTACTGGCACTGTGGCAAAGTGTGCTAAAAATGATCGCTTAATGCAATTACTTATCAAAGGTATATTGTATGAGTCATGTGTAAATTACTGTCAAGCTAAAGCCACAGGATCTAAAGAAGCTCAGTCTAATGAAGTGAACTTTTCACAGCTACTTGATGGCTCAGGTTTTGATGAATCCGACTTGAGTCTACTATCATGGCTGCAGTCAATCCCAGCTGAGACATTTAGTGTACCATTCGAACAAAGAATGCTAAATGTGGATGTAGAGAAATTAGATCGTCCATCCTTACATACGTCATGGACCGAGCACATGCTTGTAACGCCTATAAAACCTCGGACATTCCCGCACTTGGCGATGCCGTTTAGGCGGCCTCGGTCCGCTGCGGATGCTATGACGCGATCCTTGCGTCCTCTGCCTGATGGTGCACCTCGACATACTGCGCTCATGGCTCTTTCTGCTATAGACTATGGCCCCTCATCCTCTTGCTTTGCTGGTTTTCATCTGACTGGCATAAAAGGGAGCAAATTGATGAATACGTCTGTAGACAGACTGTTTGATAATAAAAATGCCGACAGTATGTACAATGGTATTAATGAAACATTAAAGCCAATTGAGGAGCAATTGAAACCTATGGGAGATGTTGCTTTGTCAACAAAAACAACTGAATCAAATAGCATTGGGGCGTCGAATGCTACCACTCCGGAGCATAGGGGACAAGATTACTCTGCGTCTACTTCGATATCAACTACAGCTGCGTCCACCGAGCGTTCTTCTCTTGCTGAACGTGCGCCACTGGATATAGAACCAAAGCTTATGCCAACTCTGGATGGAGATTTCCGCCGAGAATTGCTAAAGGAGTATCAAATTCAAAAGCAGCGTGAATGCGATGACTATATACGGAGCTTATGCTCCTCTGAATTACGAGCGCCTAAGCCGTAAGTAATTTATTTAAGAGATCCAATTACATATGTTACACTTTTTTATAATGCTTATTTGTTTTTGTATTTATTAATTTCAGGACGGAACAACAAGGTGAAGCATCATCCGTCCTCACCCAATCCATTAGACTGCCACAACAGGTGAACCAAGAAACCTCCGTTGAATGTAAACAGCCCTACAGGTAAATTAATTTAAACTCAATGTTTCCAAATGTAGATAATGCATCATATCTTATAGTAGCTGTTCCCGTGCTGCTTCATCTGCATGTAATTATAAAAACTTTATTTTGTTGTTTACATTTGTCAAATTCTCAATTGTAAATGTCAAAATTACCGTTAGCATAATAACCTTGCTTCTTTAATGTTGGCAGCTAGTTTATGGTCCCTTTCCCACATGAAT
This sequence comes from Papilio ambrax, assembly GCA_018231605.1. Classification (NCBI taxonomy): domain Eukaryota; kingdom Metazoa; phylum Arthropoda; class Insecta; order Lepidoptera; family Papilionidae; genus Papilio; species Papilio ambrax. Next base: position 9,714 of record DVQG01001325.1, read on the forward strand.
GTTTTTTTTACAGTTTATTTAAGTAAGTGTAGTGCTTTTTATTAAAGAGAGAATTACTTAAAAATATGCTGTGATTGCTCACGTCCTACGTCACGAAGTAGTGTGTGTTTACGCTTTATTATATTAGTATAGATGCGATTAACAGTTTGGAATAAGTGACAATAAATACAAATAGACTATAATGAGGGTGTTTAAGCCATATTATGAATAACCAACTATATTTAATTAGGTTTTTGTTACACATAGTTTTTGTTTTAATACTAAGTTGAAATATACTTGAAATAGGTGATGGTATTTTTAGTCAACAATTACTTTAGTAAAAAGTACCTATTAGATGTAAATTTATTAATTGTTAGAGTTTAATTAAATTTAACGATGTTTGCCCAAATTACATTGTTTAAACAATGTTATATAAGCTGAGATAGCTTTTCAATCCTAACTGTTCAATTTTACTCACAAATCAATACAATGAGGGTAAAATGATCTGCTTGGCTGAGCACTTCACATATGAAAATTATTTAGTTACGGTTTTCTTATAATGGTAGATTGAGCATACAACTTGTTATGCCTGGTTGTCAATTGGCTACTTCCATTATGTTCAATTGTGCCTTAATTTCATAAATTTCTCTGAACAACTTAGAAAATAACCTTGAATATACTTAGTAACTAGCTGTTGCTCGCGACTTCGTCTGCGTGATATTAATAAAATATACACCTTATGTTACTCAATGATAAATTACCTTTTTAATGGTGAAAGATTTTTTTTTATCAGCCCAGTAGTTTTTAGGTGAATCGGATACATACAAAAATACAAATCTTACCTCTTTTTATTAGTATATGAATATAATATTTATATGAACTGTTAAACTTATTAAAGTTACTTATATTATCTTGATTTTGATTTCAGCAAATTCGAACCGGGAGAGCTGGCACAAAATCTGGAAGGATTGATGGTAAGAGATCTTTCTTTTATAAAAAAAATGTTTTAATTACTTAAAACAACGGTATTTTGCTCTACTTTCCTGGTTCGTTGCTCTTGGCCGAACATCATGATCGTACGTACTAGATTTTTTGCGATCGCCGCATATTTTGCGGGCAAATCGCCTTTTTCACTCGGAAATGTTTTCTCGTGTCTGTTCTATGATTTATCTTTGATTTTGCTTGTCTGAGTTTCGAGATTTGCTCAGAATGGACTTTGATTAAGCGGGTATGCGGAATTACTACTTAAGAATCATTAACAAGAGCTACTTAAATGTCGAATAGATTTGAAATAAAACATTTTTTAAACACGTATAGGAGTAAAAGCATATGCTACTTTGGTACTATGAGT
>DVQG01001326.1:0-11040 GCA_018231605.1 Papilio ambrax
GTGTATTTTGTTTGGAAGTCGGTTTTGTTTTTTTATTAATTCTCATAAGAAATATCCTCATTATGTGCATCTCGTACTCTGTCGATCGCATACGCTATTGCGAATATCTACGGGCAGCGGTTGCTTCGCCATTTTGGTCAATTTTATTTTAAAGCCAGAAACGCAACTGTTTCTCTGTACGATGTCCATGTCCCTTAATGATCACCTCGGTATTCCTTCTGCTCTTTTGCCCCTTCTCATAAAAAATCTACTTCCTAGCTATAGAGTAAAATTGCCCCGTGCTGTCAAAAATGTTTAATCTACAAGCCAAAAAACTTGTTTGGTTTGTAGAACGTGAATAACGGTAACCGGTAACAAGGCGGAGCGTACTCTTTGTGATTGTATATGTCACCGATTGATTGTAAATACTGGATGTTTATAATTTGACTATACTAATTGTAAACAGTCGCCAAATATCTGATACAAGAAGTTCACTTAAAGGGACGTGTTTTAACAAATGGAGGTTGGTTAAAGATAAGAACCCGATAAGTTTGATCTTCAATGAAGTGTCATTGGAGATCATTCAGGGCTGCCAATATAGTGATGTGAGCAACAGTTGCATACAAAAAAATCTTCACAATTATCTTGTACAATCTAAATTCTGTTAACAAGAACCTTTCGAGTAAATGGGCCTTTAGAGTGGGCAGTTTATAATCTGGCGGGATTTATAATTGGCTGGTGACATATGCATTGTTTTGATATCGTAAGAAGTTAAAATATTAGAGTTAATCTGAGTTCAGTGATGTTATCGCTTAAAAGCAGTGAAATTCAAAGAACTACAAGTAGTTACATTTGTACGTACGTGTGGATGTTAGAAACAAATGGTTGTATTAAACATAGGAGAATAAAAGATATACAGTTTACAACTTACAATCTGCTTTATTAATGTAAACAGAAAGTAATAACCCCTGTATTGATGTCTACAATACCAATGAGTATATGAATTCACTTCATGAAATTGATAGAGATATAGGAAAGCAACTGTTCAAGAATTTGTACTAACAAATCTGTTATAAAAGATAGTAGTAAATTGTTTTAATATAGAGTATTAAACAAAACACGGTGAAATATAAAAAGACCGGATGTTAAGCCTCAATCGAGTTGATTTTATCTCATCTATCTGTGTAAATATTTAGTAAGTAAACATTTGCGGTGATGAGACGTTCACTTGAGTTTTTCGACCTGGTTTTAATTATTATTTTTAACGTGTGTAGAGTCGATTTTATTTCGATGAATGTACAAGATCTGTCAAGCCTTGTATATTTTATGTGTGGAATTTGACATGATTTGCGTGTGTATTTACTACGCTACTGTTGCACGGTATGTAGTTTTATAAACATTTATTGAATTTCAATATTATCTTTGTACATAGACATACCAGATTCATAATTTAAGTGTGATAAAACAAATAATTATGTGTAATTTAAGATATGCGATCTCGTTTTTTCATTATTTAGTAGGAATGGAATTTATGACTTCTATTGTACTTGAATGGAATGACGTAACAAAAAACAATCAATTTTAGTATTATATTTTTCAGTAAAAATACCAATATTTATCCGAATAAATTAGACAATAATTTTACCTCTGTTTTTGGCATATCTTCAACACAGTTGTCGACGGTGATGATGATAATGATGAGAGTTTTGATGAAGTTTCGACCAAGCTATAAATTAATTTTCTTTTGATAATATAAGTAATTTAAACGATTTCCTTATGTTTTAAATAATAAACACTAAGGATAAGGATCGGTAAAAACAACCATTGTACTGTAGTTATATTTTATTATTGATATGTTATAAACTAATAAACATAAATAAATATAATGTTTTAGCTGTCGTTTGCTGCATAAATTATGACAATAATCAGACGTTTATTTAATAAAAGAAAAGTATGTCTTTGATTGTTTTTTTTTTAATTTTTACTATGTTTAAAATGTAACTAATATAAAATGTGAAAGTTTAGATGGATGGATGTTTGTTAGAGTTTGTAGCGTAAACGGCTGAACGGATTTCGATGAAATTTGGCAAGGACGTAGAGGATAGTCTGGAAGAACACATACGCTACTCAGTTTTGCTTTTTTTAATTCCACGCGGACGGAGTCGCGGACGAAAGACGGTAATAACATAATTAAGATATTCGCTTTAAACTTATTTATTCAATACTTGATGCCTTGTGATTTCGTCATGTGCTACAGTGCAAATAGGCAACAACTTATGAGCTAACGTTTTAAACGTCCAGTTCTACATAAACAAGAAAAAGGTAATGTATTATAAATAAAACATAAAAGATGACAATACGCGACGATAAAAGAACATTTTATGTACATCGTTCTTCATGAAATGTCAAACGATCGTGGGATTTTGCACTGGAATCTTTCACAGAGAGCTAATATTTCCTGTTTTATCATTAGATGCAAACAAATGGCGGATGCTTATAACACAATCGCGTTTCTATACCACGCACAAACTGATATAAATCAAGAAAAAATTGTTTTGTTTTTGAGTCCAAAAGACCTTTAAATGGAATTCATTTTCATGAGTAACAACTGAAGTATCACATGACAATCTATTTACATAAACATTTTACAATGTTGTCGTAACTTCATACGTATCTAGAGTCGTGGCCGATATTTATCTAAACCAAATCTTTATTTACTTTGTAATCGTACAAATTAGCTTTTTTGCTATAAATTTTAACATAATTCCAATTGTGTTTGTAAATCAGATAACATACGTTTACTGGAAAATAGTTGATACAATATCTAGACACATTTCACACATTATCTAAGATGGCCACACTTGAATGTTGGAAGTAAAATAAAATCTCTAACTCCTTTCGTGATATCGCAAACAGTTTTATTCGTTTAAGATAAAGCAGAATAATACGTGACCGCTGCTAATTGATCTGTACAATGCGATTGTTTCACAAAGTCAAATGCTTCCGCGTGACAATACAGTTTACAGCTGTAGTCATTGTGTACGAACGATAAATTACCGAGAACGAATCGCTTGTATCGTGAACGCGACGCACTGAACGCACAGCAATCCTCACAATTGAACTCGCTATCAAGGCTTGAGTCACACACCGCCAATCGCTGGCGCAGTCAACAGTAATGTGTGTTGTGACATTTGTAATTTATTCTGCAAATCAACTCTATTATAGATGCCCATGATTGACGAGGAAAGGAACTATCTCACTAACTGAATTATTAAATCGATATTTGTTTCGCCAGCCAATTAAAAAGTAAATTTTCGTAATTAACAGTGGGTTTCCACTGTCAACAAATATTATACATAAAAAATCCTCGTCTTTGAAGAAAATGAGAGTAATTACAAAATCTTTTGACAGAAAGAACCTAAGGCACGATCCTGTTTTTATTTTGTTAACAAATTATCTATATTTTAAAAACGCTACGACCGAATGGCTCCAGTCGTGAACACTGTGAGCTCAGAGCAAACACGATTTGACCCGTGATCACGGTCAGTGTTAGATGTTGGAGGAAAAACCTTAATGGACGTGGTTATGTAGATACATTTTTCTAATTAACACGATAACTTCCTCTGTATAACATTAAAGTAAATTAAAAAAGACCCCGTCTATGCATAAGATTGACGACTCGTTGTAAAGTGCTTACAATACAAATCATGTAGTCACTAAATTGTCGTGTATGCGTCGACCGAACCTATCTGACATCATCGCCTCACCCAGAATGTGATATGAAGCTCGAAATTTATACATTAGATATTTAAAACTCTATTTTCATACATTAAATAAGCTTCATCAAAACCCATTTTAATACAGATTTTACAATATTTGAAACACGAGTGTAACTTTCTGTTGGAATATTAATTGCGCGCGCACACCTTTGACTAAACTTTCGGTCAACTGTTCAATCGCGCTTTGATACCTATGAGCTTACACTCGTACAATACTCGATTTTTAGTTGTTCAAATAAAAAGTTGAATTGGCTGCGAAATAATCGACAATCGGATAACAGTGGTGCGACAGTTTAGTCACAGGTGTGCGCCCGCTCTGAAGATTACCTGGCGTAGATAAGTTAGAGGACAACAAATATGGCTTTATTTTATTGTTTCTGTTATACGATGGTGTGACACGAGGGCAACAATTAGTTCTTGCTTTTAAATTATGTGGTGGAATCTAGATTACATTTCAACTACTGTACTGAACGTGTGAATTGAAGTTTGAAGCACGTACAGTTTGTAATCAATGTTTATTTTTAGACCCACTATTATTCGCCATTCTTGTTCATCTACATAGTAATTACTGTGGCGTTAAACAATAATTGTATAATACATTACTATTAAAATATAGTAAGGATTTGAATTAAAGTAATTGTGTGTTTCAATGCCTAACTCTGATGATTAGTAAACTATAGAATCTAACTTACTTCAAAAATGTCTACGAAGTCTAATATATACATACTATGTACATAATATGTATCTCCCCCTGTTCATAAATTTCACGGTCTCGGGCAAGAATTTATTTAAATAACCAATGAATGTTTTTATCAACTTCTCTGTACAAAAAATTCTCACGTCACGAAAAAAAGTATCAATTAAGTTAATCCCACATATAATTGATATGTGCGCTTTAATCATTATTGTTGAAGAGGGGTCTTCAACAGTCTTTTATCTCTGGGATTAAATGTAATTATTGGTTATAACAAGACTTGATAAGATCACTTTGGCCTAAAAGACAAATTGTCTTTGCATTCAGTTATCTTGTAATAGCGTAATGTTGGCTCACGTCATTTTTATCTAAAATTTTTATAATTCGAAATGAAAATATGCTTGTTTTATGTAGCAACTTTTTGTCACATCTAGATAAAGTGAGAGCAAGGGTATGGCACTTTGTTCGGAATTGCAGTAAATAACAACCTTCGAAAAATTTTGATTATGAACGGTTTGATTTAGGCTTCATGGTCAAATTGCATCTGAGATACTGCTATCAATAAATATTCCAAGACACTATTTTTTTTACAATCTGCAATTAATACCAATTGCATATTGCAATTATAAATAAGTATTTTATTTAATGGAGCATCATTTGCAAAAAAATTGTTTTACGAATCAGTAATATTGAATTATGTTACGCGAATTAGATGCATTATCATAATTATGTAATCTCGCTAATATGGGTCAGAAAGGCAACGAGCTGCTGATAAACTTTAAAAACTGATGCAAACAACCGTTATATTACAAAATCTATACAAAACATACCTAAGAAGTCAGTCGTACGTCATATTTTTTCTACCAATTACTTTTGTACATAAGTTTAATTTGTTGTTTGGTAATATCGTTTTGTCCTAGTTAATGTTTCTATGATTTCATGCGGCCTCGAAGTCGATGAGTGTGATGAAGTACCTTTTGTTATGTTGCTGTCATTGTATTATACATTGATTTCAGAAGTCTTTTGTACTAAAAATATTATAGCAGTCCTCCATTGACGTTGCCCTCACATAATAACTTGGATTTCTATTGTACTGTCCGAAGCTTTTCCATTATTAACACGTTAGAAAACTAAATGAAAATAATGTCTATGGCTGCTACGTAAAAAATATTAAGTATCTCACAGTTTTGCCGCTTGAAAAATGAGCAATGTTTATTTATTATTGATTATTAATTATCATTTTTAAAATGTTATAAATGATATCCTAAAAAAGCCATTTATAAACATACGATTATTTACGTTGAATATTTTTTTGTGTGTTTAATTTAATTTTGAATTTTTATACGCTTTACGTCTATTCTAATACAGTAAATTTAAAAAGTAATTTTACTAAACATAAATTCCTTTTAATGTAATTACTGTGAAGTTCTACTGCATGTTAAGTATGCAAGGTTAGGTTAAAGAATTAATGAGGACACGTACGTTTGATATCAGTAGAATTCATAGAAATTAAATTATTTACGTTGACTTCTAGATGACGGATGATAAGAGTTATGTGGAGGACAAAAGCCAGTTGCGCTGAACCCTACGGGAGTAGTATAAGGAGGAAGATGATAGTGATGATCAGGTTTCCACTTCCGAAACTCGTATGGAATATTTTTCCTTACACCTCCTGTATTTTTATACATTAATACAGGGACGATACCCAAGCATAAAATATGATCATTAATGAACCGCGTGCTTTCAATTTAGATATTGACCATTGAAGACAATTACTCGAAGACATGACAACAACTGAAGCGCTTCAGTTAGTTAGGACCTTTGTGTATAAACATCGTTAATTTAATACCTATTTGCCGACCCCAAATAAACTGCAATAAGGACGGGGAGATGAGTTTTTCCTAATCCCTAGTTTTTAATCAAAAAGAGTCACGAATAATCTATTATTTATGTCATTATCAATGTGATTACTATCTATTATTTATAATATCCAATAAAAATTTATCGTAGAATGTAGGTGTGTAATGATAATTATTATTGAAGTTTTTGTGGCGGATTTTTAGAATATCTTTAGAAATTCGGTTCTTTTGAGTCACACGAGGGAATTTCGCAAATGTAATTACGAGGTAATCCAATGGTAAAGTTTTCACATCCAATATTTCTTTGTTCTAATTAAATTGGTAACATACAATCTTGTAATCTGATGTTACCTACATATTCTGTCTTCTCATGTTAGTAAAATTCAATATTTGTATGTTGGAGCTTGTCCATGATGCATTCTTAAATAATTCATCGGATTGTGATGTAATTTTAATAGACGGTGACGATACTAGAGATTTTCTAAAGGTTTTTTGTTATTTTGGTTTTTGCTTTCTTTTGGTTTTTTAATTCATTTGTTATTGTAATGCATGTCTGTTTCAGTTTGTTATTCTTGATTTGCATTTTTTGTAAATTATTGTCATACCACGTGCAGTACTGCGTATTTCTTTCTGCAATGGTACTTTAAATGTGAGTAGTATAAATTAATATTCAATACAGTGTAGATGTTTGACCTCGGCTGCGGTCGACACCGGGTCTAGTGGTGGTGACGCATTTTATACTTACAATGCAATGCTAGAAGTAATCCGTGTCCACGTTCAAAATGACTAAATGTTAGTGCGGTTTTTAACGTACATTGCCGTGTTTTAGGTAAAGATAAACTGTAAATCGTCGAGTAAATTCATTAATTTTTTTAGTTTGATCGTGAAGAATAAACGTTATAATAAATTATTATTAACTTTGCTTTATTGATAAGTTCAAACAACCTTATCTAATCGCTAGAACATCAAGTCGTACATTATGCTGATAAATAATTTCATTAGTAATACTAATTAGATTTTACAATTTATGAAATATGAAAATAATGTAGGGAAAACAGCTTTTTTGTTCATTACACTTTTTTTTGCAACAAACTCATACTTTAGCTCAAAATAATATAACTTCATGAGAACTACAGTTACTAAAACTATTATCTATGAAAACCTCAAAAAATATTATGTTCAAGTCATCGAAAGTGAAAGCCTGGGCCCAAAGATTTTCTTCAAACGACATTAACAACAACAGAAGGATAACTGTAGTTGAGAAATATCAAAATATTTGTGACTCGCTTTCGCCCGCAACTCCGTCCGCGTGGTATTAAAAAAAAAACAAGTAGCTTATGTGTTCTTCCAAACTATTCTTTACAACTACTTAAAATTTCATCTAGATCCGTTAAGTCGTTAAGGCTACAAAGTCTTACAAACATCCATTCATCCATCTAAACTTTTGCATTTATAATCTTAGTAATATTGGAACTTGTCAAATAGGTATCCAAAGCCTGTTTACTCGGCTACTGGGTCATGATCGTTTTAGTGTCCTTTTTTCTGTATATTGTGATTTATGTTGCACATAATGCGGTCACGAAATTCAATGTTCGTTACAACTGACATTATAAGCAATTTTTTTTCTTTTTTATTTTATTTTTATTACATATCCAGTTTTAAGATTTTATTTTAGATGAGAGATTGTAATGAGGAGGTTTTGTCATTTGAGAATCCCATCATTTTAAATAAGAATCATCATCAACTTGCCCTTATCCCTTATGGAGGGTCGGCACAGTATGTGCTGCTCTTCCATGCATCTCTATCAGCCGTCATATCTGAATCCACTGCTTTCTTAAGCATATCCCCTTTCACACAATTCATCCATACTTTCTTCGGTCTTCCTTTACCTTTTTAGCCATCCACATTCAATCTTAACACTTTCTGGTTTATGTGCCCATAGTCTCGTCGCATAACATGTAACAGTAAATATCAAACTAACCCTCGACATTAAAAACACTTTAACAGAATTAAATACTACTTTCATTTCTCCATGAAAAGGTTTATTTATGTAGAAATGCCCTTTCCTGTCTGTTCAATTACAGTTATGCCCTCAGGAACAGTGAGACACGATCAATGAGTTAAGTCAGACGCCTGTCAGAGAAGATCACGTTTCGTCCCGTCTTACATCTATCGATTCGTGATTGACTTGTAGCCTTTTCGTATAATGGGACGATGTTACGTTAGATTTAACAACTAGTTGTAAAAACAGTATTGAGTATATTAAGCATGCTTCTAAACGTTACACATCAAAAGTAAAACCAGCGAAGATATAGAAGTGGATTCTCTTCTTTACTAATATAAAGATGAAAGATTTGAAAAGATTATTCAACAACTTGTGGATCGATTTCATAAATCCTTTCACCATTAGAACGCTTATCGTTGAGTAACATAGACTACATTTTTAAATTTCACGTGGACAAAGTCGCGAGCAACAGCTAGTGTTGTATACCTTAACAATAATTTTTTGGACAAAAGAAATACAGCTGAGGTTTTAATTGCTTTTGTGTCGTCAATAAAATTCATGTATATATGTCTGTCTATATGCAACTGCATCGGAGGACATGCCGGTCATTTGGAACTGTCCCCGATAACCCAAATAGTTGACCGGTCAGAATGCACGATATCGCCGCAAACAATACTCGCATCGTAAGCGGCCATACGTTACGTTTATTTATGGCAATACATTATACTTATAAGTACTATGATCATAGATAATAAGATCTCTGTTTTGGTTCTAATAATTAAACTCATAACATCTGGATTTTAGTTATCTTACATATTCGACATCAACCCATTATTAACAACAGGTTAATAATAATAAACAGACCACACAGAAAACAGGCGTGAAGTAGAAGCATTTCCGCGTTTCGTCTGAAGAGTGTGGTGCCGGAGGCCTAATTTTAGTCCCTTTTACTTTCCAACCTTTTCTTAAGAGGAAAGGATGGCGAGGAAAAATGGATATCACGGCGGACGAGACGCGTAAGAAGGGGAAATGTCCTCTTTATGTACATCTCCTCCTCCGTCAATTGAGGGTAGGCAGCGCATCTACAATTGCGGATGTCTATGGGCAGCGGTCGCTTTCCATTTCGGTGGATTCAAGTAGCCGCTTGCTCATTTGCCACCTAATGTTATAAAAAAAAATCAAGAATTTTCAGCTATGATGTTGATGATATGTAAGAAGTGAAATATCACTTTTTCTATATACTAAGGACCAAAATGTTTTAGTTCATCACATAAATAATTCATTGAATAGCATGACAACATGCTGAATATACAAATGCTAGAAAAACGCTTTAATACAGAATTATCGTAGTATCAGTTTTACAGAGAGATCTATAGAAACACAAACATTTACAGTCTTAAAATAAACGCGTTATAAAGTTAAACAGAGTATAGGCAAATATTAGTACAGTTTATTCCTAAGTTTAACTTTATACTGCGTTGATTTGTAAAGCTATTAGTCAGAGGTAGCTCTACTAACCGTTGATTTGAATACCATTAAGAGATATTAAACTCACTTTAAGGTATTCCTGTGCGAGTTGCTTGTGCTCCTCGAAGATCCGCTTGGACTCCTCGTTGTTGAGGTCCGGGGAGATGGGCCGCAGGTGTGGGTCCAGCATCATATGCATAGAGTCCAGGTCGGGGTCAGGTGCGGGCGGCGCGGCGCCCTCGGCCGGCGTCGATCCGCTACTGTTACCTATAAAGAAAAAACTTATGGTTAATATTGAAAATTAGAAAGTCAAAATGATTATTTGTCTATGAAATTCTGATGTACAACAAGCTAGAATCATTTCTATATTCATTCACAAACGGCAAAATATTTAACTTTTACATATAACTGTAACGCGAAGATGAAGGTCCTATATTATGTTCGTTCGTATACAATTGTCATAAGAACAAAAGTCCGTACGTTTCATCATGCAAAGAAATTATCAAATAAGTTATAAAATTATAACAAAGTTTAACTGTTTTGATCAAATGTTTGTTTACGTTTTTCTATTCGCGGACAAGTCAGATAGTTTACTCAGACATACATATTTGTATTTTGGTTAAACACTGTATTGTATATAGCAAGTGTAACGAAGACGAAGCTTGATAGTATGCGGGTATGTATTTAAATAAGCGATAACAATTGCGATGTTTGGACAGACTCAAAGAATTAGTCGCAGTACCATCACAGGGTTAACTACGTCAAGAGTTAATTTTACTTCGGATTGCTGATGTCAGACGCTTCACCTAGATTTCTACTTTCAACGTAAGTTTCCTTTACACGCAAATAGATGGCGGCAGTGTACGTAAACTAGACACTACTTCAGTCCTTCGCGATGCCAGTGTTAATTTTTTGTGTTTAGACGTTACACTACAACAATGAGATACCACATAACACAACTTTAGTTAAATCAAAAGGATAAAATAGAAACACAAATGTTTACGGAAACTGAACGATCACTATTGGATCACGACTGATGTCGGATGCGGAAGCGCGCGCCGGAGGACAGGGATGACGCAAGCCACAACATAAACGAGGAGCGGGCTTCGCTTGTTCCATAAGAGATGACGTCGAAGCCAAGTTTTCTCGAAGAGCACGGGACAGGGGGCGGTCGCCCCTAGCAACACTCACTGTAAAATATCCAACTACAGCTGACCGTGTCCCTGATGGTGGTGACGATGCCGGTGGTGTGGGGGT
>DVQG01001327.1:0-11039 GCA_018231605.1 Papilio ambrax
TATTTTGTTTTGTTTTTAGTGTATTTTGTTTGGAAGTCGGTTTTGTTTTTTCATTGTTCATTCGAGTTCAGTCGTGAACTGGTAGTCCGTTTTTTTTAAACGTAGATATTGAAAAACTACAATGCTTACATAAAGTACATCGTTTAATGTATTAAGATCTTCATACTCAAGAAAATATTAAAACGATTATCGGATACTTGCGACTCAGCCAGTTTTAAAATAGAAATTGAAAAAGGAACAAAAGGCGATGGCTTCCAGTGTACGAACCTCTATGACAAGGTATTGCGTAAGTTGCCTAGCAACCTGCGCCGCCCGGTTTAGAAGATTTACGACACGTTATATACGAAAGGCTCTAATTTCTCAAATACTTTGTACTTAGGGGATTGCTTTTTATTGTATATTCTTCTATTAGAAACATTTACTCTCAACTAACATTTGAATTTTACATTGTTAAAGAAGATTCTTATAAATTTTAAATACACACAGTTGAAAAATTTTACATTTTATAACTATGGAATTTTTTATACCTTATAATAGCGTAGTTCAATATGTCAGCGGCAAATCCTACCTAGAGGTGAAAAAGAAATTAAAAAATAGACAACTGTAAACAAAACGTTAGAATTTCAAAATCTGCTTTGGAAAGAGTTCAACGACATCTCCTGATTGTCGCTGATTAGTCATTTATCTTTTATCATAAGTTGTTCGTCGTTTAGTAGTTCAGTCTTAATTTTATATAAATAAGATCAAAACAACTCGACTATCGTATATTAAAAATTACTGTAAAATCAAACATTCATTCTTTCGACAAATTTTCCAAAAACGTTCTATGTTCAGTTTAAATCGTTTTTTTCTATGATGCTTTTATTATGAATGGATATGGAATGTTTTATATGACTAATACGAGTAAAATGACATTAACCGAGGCGACCCTTGCATCGCAAGTGGTTACACAAGATCTGGCATTAGTGAGTGAAACCGCACGCGGTGCGGTAGTGAGCGAATAAGCTCAGCAGTTGTGCTGTCGCGAGTGTTTTGTGTTCGAACTACTTTAAACTATTATAAATTAATATTAACTACTGTAACAAGTATTTCTTGTGTTAGTGATGTCCAAAGACGGCACCAGATTAAGTCGTCTGGGAGTGCTTGCTCCAGCCGCTCTCTCAGCATGCATGGACGCCTCTGTCCTGGCCGTGCCTGCAGCAGGGGCGATAGTATCCACAGTACTGAAGGAACTCAGCAAAGCCTTCATGCTTAAGAAGTAAGTAAATGCATAAAACGTTGCCGGCCGTTGTTACAAAAAAAAATTGGAGAATGCAGAGATGCTGGTATTGCATTAGAAAATATTTATTTTGATATTGTATACGTTTTATATTTACGTCTTTTAGTGCACTTATTTATGTTACAAATTATTGTAGTTATAATAGTATAGTAGTATTCGTGTAATTGTACCGATTTTAAACAAGCAAGCAAAGATTTTTAAATAATTTGAAAGTATTTATCGACTGTAGCGTGAAACGTAGTATTTAGTATGAATAAAAAATAACGTACACAACTGCGGTTTTATGATAGTCTTGGAAATTTTTACTTAATCGTATATGTAGGGTCTGCAAAAACGGTTGCGGATCAGACAACCCGTCATTACATCCATGCAACTCATATTATTACACACCAAACGTCATTTCGTCCAATCACACTCATTATTTTCGTATACAAATTGGCTTTGAAATTATTATAATTGAATAAATGGACTACTGGACCCGATTATTCATCCATATAGTGGAATAAAACCATCTTAAAAAGAAAATGACCACATACTTCTACAGCGAGCATCGTTAAGTGGTACTCTTAGGAAGGAACTTAGTGACCAATCAACTAGTCTGAGTACAATAGCTCTGTTAATCCGTATCACCCTAATAATTCGAACAACATTCTATAATTTTTTTTTGTGTAATCCTAAATAATTGCTAATTAAAATCGTTACCAAGGTTTTTAATACTAGGTATTAGATCGGATTTCCTTTGATAGGACCCTATTATAATCCCAAAGTAATAGGGAGAAGAATTACCAAAGCATATCACAAGTAGCATTATTTAGGGGGAATTAAACATAGGGTGACTTTATATACTTTTTAGATCGATGATTAGGGTTGCCTATAATGAAAAAAAAGTAATATCAGTGAACAAAATTAGTAAAATGTTACGGTTCAGTGATTAGTGTATTTTCTTTATTTTAACGTTATGGATTGTATTAAGCGATAATTATTTTTCCTTGAGTATCCCAATATAGTATTCAATGACTTCTTTACATATTTTCTATGTTGGCAACGTATATTTATATTCGAAGCAACCTTTTAGATGTTTTTGTTCAAGTGTCGACTGTAGACTGTCGAGTGTGTATGAACATACAATTAGGTATTAATAAGGAGTTCCCACTGCCGAAACATACGTACAAAACATATATTGTTTTCACGTGTTTTTCAAGTAGTGAAAGAGATGGCTACTTGTTACGTATGAGTGGAAATTCAAAGTAGTTAGAAACATAACTTGAATATCGTTTTCACATATGGAATCTAATTAATTTGCTATAAAAAAATGTTTATAAGACAGCGTTACCGGTCAAAGACATTTTATTTCGGACATTTAAATATTTTCATTGCCTGACAATAAGATTTCCGATTTAAAATATCTAATATGTGATGTGCGTTTTATTTTTATAATCACCAAGTGAAGGCGTAGAGAACTAAATACGATGAATACGTGACGTAAGTTTTAAGGTACAAGTACAGACAGACCACTTCCTAAACAGTGTTATGTGGGCAGTTATGTTGCAAGCCACACTACGTATTGCGTGCTCGCTAAGCTCAAAAGGCGCATATACCACATTATAAACCTTTTAAATCTGATACAATCCCCGTAAATAACTAGATAGATATAGCCTAATTGGATAACTGAAGTTGTGGACATAGGATGTAAAACGACATGTTGGGTTTCGTTTAAATTTCGCACAGATGTTGAACACAGTCTGAAAGAACACATATACTATGAGCTACATTTCTTCGAAGACTTTATGTTAAGTTTTTTAATTCCACGCGGACGAAGTTACTGGCAAAGGCCAGCATTATAGAATCATAATATTTTACTAATAAAAAATACTTCTTTTGAAATTTTGAAATACGTTAAATTTTATATTTTGTCATCAAGTCTTGGTTTTAGTTACATTTTAGTGTTTTTTTGAATTACTGATGTTTTATAGATAATCGATTATAATGAGATTCTTAAATGGATTAGATTTAACAAACTGAAACCTACTTACATAACATCAAAGCATTCGTAGGTTTTCTTTTGACTGACCGCAGACAACTGCTTCCTTTACATTGAACTAGTACTGAAATGTTTAGTGAACACACAAAATAATGAAGTGTAAATCATTACATATTTATCGGGTTACGTTTTCGTAAGTAATGAATAATTCAAAACAATGTAACGAATTTGCGGTTATATTGACTATTGTTCTTTTATCAAGAGTTTTATTTGGTTTGATCGTTAAATTTTAAATCTGTCTTAGTCGAATATTAATTTATATTCATAACTATTTGCTATAATAATAACCGTAGTTTCCCACTGAGTCGGCCTAGTATGTAGTATTTTTCATGTACTTTAATGTACTATTACTAATAGAATTATTAGATTTCTCCGGAACTTTAAATGAAACAAAGGGTAATTAGTGCTCGCAAACAAGATTCCCAGAGTATTCTTTGTTACAATGTTCCTATTAATTTGATTTAATGTCAATTACTTTTATAGTTTATAACATTTAGTTTCCACTGCATGAAACATTAACAAAACCATATTGTGGTCCTTATCACTCACGTGGAAAAGAACAGAGGTACCATCATTATTTTGTTCAGATGTTTCAGCGTGAGACTACTGTAACAAATGCCTTTGTTTACCCGTTCGAAGGATTTCTACAAGGCTCATTCCTAGTTCCGGCGTCTAGTTGTGCAATAACAAAAAGATTGACACATAACTTTAACGCCTTACGATCAAGCTGTAAACGGCTCGTAAACATCCTTACAAATAATGTTTACAATAGTTTATTGAATTTGAATGATTACTACTTTATTTACTGAACACGAATCACGTTTACATAATACGTTATTCGAACCGAACGTATCTTTACATTTTAGATTAACTGTATTTTAATTATTTCTTCTTCAGTATTGAATACGCTTTTTTAAAAGCCCCTTTGAAATGATTTTGTAATGAAATAAGACCCTTTTTAATTCTTTGTCCGCATTAACCGGTTTCAAATTAATAAAAGAGAAAGAATAGCGCTTTGAATAGTAAATCTAGATATCTCAATATGCGCAGGGTTCCTCTATTGTCCGACGGAGTGCATGCAAATGCGCTGGGGGCAGATGTACCCTTATATAAAAAGGGAATAACGGGACGCTTTATATAATTTTAGTATATTAGGTTTTGAACAAATGTCGGCTGGTAGTTCGCATGGGTCGTTTTTTTCATTTTTTTTGCTGTATTTTGATAACAGTTTAGTAATTTGTTGTAGTTGATTTGTAGATAAAACTTTTTATTGTACTGCAATCGTTTATTAATTAAGGCACTACTAGCTTCAAAGATTTGATTTCTATATTTGTTAAAGGTGACTATTATTAAAGGGTAAATTATTAGTTATTTCCATTGCCACTTGACTGTAAAGTTTGTTAATAGTATAACGCAATAGTAACAACAAAGGGAAAAGTTATTGGTATAATTAGTTGTTAATGGTTGTACGCGTGCAAAAACCCTGTACATTCAGATCAACGCACGCAACACGCTTGCAAACCGGTTCTCACGCACATCGAGACAAGAACACGCGACATCTCGCCTCAACCGATCATCACTGTTTTAAATGTAACGAATTATTCTTGTTGAATTATTTTTCTTGATAAAATCGTCAATAGTTCGTTGATCTGAGTTCTGTTGTAGAAAGAAAATTATCTAATGTCGACGTTCTCATACTGTTTATCAGACTCTATAATGAATTTTGCATATATAAAATTTTCGTTTAGCACAAATCGTGTACTCCGTAATCTTAAATTCATTTTACTTATTTGTTTTTCTCCCTTTCCCTTTTAAATATAAAACCTCCGTTATAATTAGATTAATAAATTATTACATAATCTACATTGCTATTTTCTTGATATTTATCTTTAATTAGGGAACAGAAATACTTAAATAGAGCTAAGCGGAGAATTAGGGCATAGTGTAGTTTTAGGTCAACAATGGTGCAGAACTGGCTTGCCTTAAACGTAAATTCATTGCAGATGTATGAACTTAAAGTTGGCAACCGGCTATTATTATTTTGTAAGAAAACGTTTTTGTAGCATTATTTCTGTAATTTATAAGAAAAAAATTCGGGAAATCTTTTAAGTTGGCGTATTTTTAATTGTGATGTTATAGAACATACTTTCTCAAAGTATTTTTTACTACGTAAAAATATTAGTGATTGTTTAAAATACTTCAGTACTTATTTTTACTCAAAAGTTGAAAATTACGTACTTCATGTACTTCACAGCATTATTTATTTATTTATTCATTAATTGAATGGATACGAAGTAAACCCCTGATATTCGTATGTTTTAATACTACTAAATATAGGTATATTTTGTGAATTCATAGAATTTGTCATTTAGTATTCAAAGGTAGCTAACCTTAACAGTATGTAAACAACATTCTCTGCCACAAAGTTTTGTGTTTGGACAAGGCTGTAACGAATGTTAAGGCCGTAGAATGAAATTGTACTATAGCCCTTAGGACAATTTAGATTCACCCAGCCTCCCTCCCTTGGCAACCATTTTATAAAGCAATTTTGTGACCCCATTTTTGCTGCAGTAGTGAAAATAGATGCACTTGTCCGCATTGCGACTACGTAGACGGCAGAATAACAATTCTCTTACTAGAGAGAACTACTGTTCTTTTATGTTTGGTCAAACTAATTTTGCCTTTCTCTAAAAATAAAGTGTAAAATAGGTAAATAAGTATTTTAAAATTGTCATAATTGCGCTACAGTTCCTATTTCTAAGGTATAATTTACTACAATACAGGTAAGTGAAGAAAACAAATTGCACTCATTGTTCTAAATCGTGTGAAATAATAGAAAAATAATTGCGGTATTCATTGTAACGAAGAGATATTTTCTTTAACAGACACATTACGAAAGATAAGTAAGGAAGAGATTATTAAGCCGACTATATACGTTTAGTTTTAACTGAACAATCAGACTATACAGCAAAATCACACACGTATTCAAAATTGTAACTATCAGTTCTTTGTTTATAACAAACTGTCCCGTTAATGAAAACTAATGTATTTTCCAGATGGTTCCATGGGATGATGTCGGCCAAAGAGGCGGAACAGCTCATCATGGAGAAGGGAAGGAATGGCTCGTTCTTGGTGCGAGAGTCACTGACCCATCCCGGCGAATACGTGCTCTCCGTTCGAGTCAGAGGTCGCGTGTCCCACGTTATGATACGGAGACAGGTGAGTTATTACATAATGTTATTTTAGAGTTAAACTTTTCCATCCTAGCTTTGTCATATTTTAAAACGTTCGAAGTTCGAGAAGTTGTCCGAGAAGTAAAATTGTGCTTTTCTGCTACGTCGCGATTCTTTTCAGACTTAAATATACGAATTAACGTTTTTGTAGCGTCACCGCAAAGTACATCAACAAATATTGTCGTTACGAAAACGTTCACACAATTATCATGCAAATATTCGTGATAGACCCTCTGTCAATAAGTAGGGACGTCTAGTTCAAAATTTGCGACGTTGCCACACCATGGCAAGGTGAGTTTGGATAAACAACTACGTATTTATGAAGTCCTAGTAAAGTAGCGCTTTTATCCACCCACATTGTCTGCGTCCTCTCGTTTCTTCATAAATGTTTTGTAACGAACTACTCGTAGAATCTGATTGCCTAGTTCTGCGTACTAACCTCATAGATCTTAATAGTTATAGATTGTGTTTTAACCCCCTCCCTCGTAGTAGAAGGTTTCGTAGTAGATTTTCTCTCGTACATGTTCGCCGGGTAGATTTCGTAGCACGACACACGTGGGTTAAATGTTTGCTTATTTTCTTTTGTTTTTAATTTTTCTAAATTAATGACGATAAAAGTGTTTCGCTTTATACATTTAATAACCAAGGCAAGATAACGACAAAAAGAATTGTTTGTTTTGTCTGATATGGAGAAAATGTACTTTTGAAGATGAGTCATATTATCTTCAAGTCAAATTTAGGGTTAGTTTCTTCTGGGAATTATCCAGTCAACAAGTGAGTCAAGACAGACTCGGAACGGTTGACCAAATAAAGTGAATCGTGGGCATGTTAGCTAATATCACCGTCATGCCAATTTTTTATATGATTTTGTTAAACATTACCACAACATGAATGAATAATTAAATGACATCACTTGTGCAGACAGAACATGTCGAGACTTTTAATAGAACTATCAAGTATAGCTTATCATCATCAAGATTATAATAATAAAATCTTTGAGAACATTTTTCTAAACAACATATATAAAACCAGAGAACAGTGAAGTGGAACTTTATTACTTGTTTAATATTAATCATAAATCACTTATGATAGTCCCCTACAGTTCAAAATTTCGTATTTCCAGAACCATTGTTACTTCTAAATTAATTTTGTATTCCGATAAAATAATCCATCCCCTGTAGTTTAATAATGTACAAAATAAAAAAAAAGCATTCATTTAATTAGGAATATGTGACAACTAATATTATAGAGACAGAAGAGATTTGTACATTATCAGATAGTAACATAGGCTATATTTTTTACGAGTATTAGTTACTATTAATTTCACGCCAACGAAGTCGCGAGCAAAACAGCTAGTAAAATTAATTTTGTATAAAAGTGATATAGAACCACAAAGAATTTATGATATCAGGAATACATGACCGTTCGGGAGGTTTGTTTCAGTTGGAGAAAGAAACAAAAATATGTATTAAGCATTAGTCAAACAAGGATGTTAGCCCGGTGTGAGATGCACCACTAGCGATTGGTTGAGTCAGAAATAACGTACAACCTACATGGGCTAAGAAGATGGCACAAAATGAAGGCGCTAGTGAGCTATCATAGTTACACTTGTGCCCACAGGATCAAATAACTTATAAATCAATGAAAAGTCTCCCTCCCCTCCTTTCTCGTCTCTCTTTAACTTGGGAGATCTCTTTTTCTCCTCTTGAATTTTGAAAATATAAATATTTTACACTAGGACATCAAAAAGCCATAAGAAATGCGTCTTTATTGGATTACCATTGTATTGTATTATCATTGGTGGATTGATTTTTAAAAAGAATGTTTTAGAATTATAATAATACCCTTTGTTCATACAGTTTTCTTATAAAATAGATTTTTAAACGTTTGTTAAATATACTGACAAAAGCTGCGACCAAAAAAACATGTAGCGCCACCTATCTTATGTTTAGTAAGATATGTCGACTTTTTCATAAATGTGCCATCTGTTGGCCTCACTGTAATAATGTAGAAGTTATTTATGATATCTAAACAAAATGTACTAGCTCAATTTATTCTAATTATAATTTATAAAGGAATTAATTAACATTTTGTAAGGTATTAACATCAAAATAGTTATATGTGATAATTATGTTTTTAGCGCATTTAGGGAAGGGAGGCTTGCAGCGCGAAATACAAATGACGTTAAGGGACACACCTTAGTTAGAAGAGTATAGGCAATCTAGTTATATTGTATTGATTGAGTTTAGCCGCTGAAGTACCAGGGCAATATAAATTAAACGATAGATTTAACAATACAGCTACTTTTAACTTAATCATAATTTAAAAAGAAGTTAGCATATAATATTTTCAACAATATTATTATTACTAATTTAGAAGTAATGTACTATATTCTGATGTGCGATCAATGAGATGTACAACAAAATCGATATTTATTTGAAAGTGTGTTTTGACTAGATTTGTTTAGGACCTGCGCAACAAGCAACCTTGCTTGGTATTGATCGAAAATTGAAATTGGGTAAGCAAATTACCAGGGAACTATAAGACGACTGGAGATTTGTGGCGCCAAATTTAAGATTGACTATTTTTCCATTTACTTATTTCTAAATACCATTACATGAAGAATCAGCCAAAACTGTTACTATCTGTCAATGTTTTCTTTTTTCTAAAATAAATTTCATTACAGGGGTATCTTAAAATTACCTAAAGCTTTTTGCTTTGTAAGATATCTTACTAATATCATAAATGCGTAAGATTAGTAATGTCAGAGTTTGTAGTAAAGTAGAATGAATCTCTATGAAACTTGGCATGCACCTGATGGTCTGGAAGGCCACTTAGACCACATACTTTGTAAGATAATATTTTAACAAATGTATTTAATTTATTTCATAATCATCAATTATTTGGCCAGAGCAAGGCATACCTACACAATTACATTAAGTTTTCAAACACGCTCTCTTGCAGTAGTAGCAGCTTCTTCCTTTCTGCTAATATCGTGAGACAAAAAAAAAACATAAAATTATAGAATTGAAATCATACTTTTACCTAATCTGTCTGAAGTTACCCTTTCTTTATGTACAATACTAGATTTCGTCCTCAACTCCGTCGAAGTGGAATAAAGAAAAACTGAAGTAATTATGCCTATGTGTTTATCCAGACTGTGCTCTACATCTATAGCAAATTTCGTCGGGATCCGTTCAGCCGTTCAGGTAGTAAACTCTAAGAAACATCCATCTATCCATCCGTCCAAACTTTCGCATTTATAATATTAGTAAAATGTGTATACATAAATGTCGTGTATAATTAATTATATGTTTAGTTTCGTGGTCATTGCCAGATATAGGCTAGGTCAAGGGAGTGGCAGCTATACCTACATATTTAAAATGCTTTTATACGAAGGAGTTTTATGGTGTCTATTGTATATTCTTCGACTCTCTGTGTCTCCCATGTTGTTCGACACGAACTTATCGGTCTATTTACTAAAATCATCTGAACTGTCGGTGTAATAATAACCTTCTCCAGATTTCTACAATGAAGAGAAATTCGAAAGGGTGATAAAAAAGAATTAAACCATATGAGATCATCAAAAATCAATCATCATTATGACGGAGATGAGTTGGAAAAACGGTGTTGTCAAAAGACAGTGAATACAATAAAAATAATCAAGACTAGACGACACCAATAATCTTTATTATATCAAGACATTTTTTTTTTACATTTTTAACGAATAAGTTTTTTTCACATTTACAAAGTACATAATATTTAGCAATGGAAATAGCACAACCGAGAAGTAATCACAGATAAAAATAATATAAATCCAAAAAACAATTATTACGCTTATTTTATAACTTGAATAAAAATGTAAAAAAAAACAAATTTAAAACTGGTTGTGAAATAAATTGTAATAATATTTGGATGGAAAACTGCATAAAAAGTAATGAATATTAACCGCCCGTACCTAAGAAGAATACCTATTCTAGACACATAAAGCTTGCTTAAAATATGAGTAAATTTTTGAATTACATTTCTAACACCAACTTCAATTTAAAACATAGAAACAAATTTATTTCTGAGTATAATTTTCATCTACGAAACTACTGAAATTTTATAATCTAAATTTTAAGCAGACATTTTCAAATCTCATATGAGAATGGTATGGGTATTTCTATCATATAATACGTGATTAAATTTATTTGAAATATCATATTTATAGTGTGATTAATTATTGTATTTATGACTACTAGACTAGACAATTATTTCCTTAAAATCTATTAAAAACAAAGCGAATGTAAAATATGCCAACTTAGATGAAATAAAATATTAGATTAATTTTTATTACATTATAAAGTAATACAAATTTGCAACAAAATAATTTCCTTGCAAGACAAGACAAACAATATCTAATATACGAATCGTTTTACATAATTTAATCAAACTTAGGGCCTGTCCCACCGGTGGTAGATAGAGGCCCTGATAGTGTAAATAT
>DVQG01001328.1:0-11038 GCA_018231605.1 Papilio ambrax
TAAACTATTTAACTACGTCGTAGTCTTTGACTCCAAAAATCAACCAAAAAAATGGAACCTACCTGCAAGCATTACTTTTCGGATAAAAAAAGAATTATCAAAATCGGCCCACTAGCGGCGGAGTTATGCCGTAACACACATAAAAAAAAACATACAGGCGAATTGAGTACCTCCTTTTGGGAAGTCGGTCAAAAAAACAGTATCAAAATTAGTTGCGTAGTTATAAAGATCTAAGCAGACAGACAGGCAGAGGGTACCGATGCGTTCCTCTGGAGATCCCGGGACTCTCAAATCGCACCTGAGGGCGGCCACCGAGGTGGTTTTTGGTGAGTAAAAATCTCTCACATACCCTTTCTTTTATAAAAGACAGAGACTAAGACTTTCGAAGATTTTCCCCCTCGACAAAAAAAAAAGGCAAACAGCGGGAAGCGTCATTGTTTTATAACATAAAATATGGATAAATAATAAGATTTGTTACTTAAAAAAATCAGATAAAACTTACTTAAATCAATTTAATAAAACAATCGGAACGGAAATTCGGTTAAAATCGAGTGTTAAAATATAATCAGTTTAGCATTTTTATAAGCGTTAACACAAAACTTTTGTTACACATGTATAGGAATTTAAAGAAGGCTATGTGTTCGCCGCCCAGGCAGCATTCCCCAGTAATACGAGGTAATTTTATAACCATTTGGGACAGGCGGCTAACTGAGGTTGGCTGACGGTTTTTATGGCGTTATTTAATTATTGACTTACGGCACTAGCTAATGCTGTTTTTATCATATAAAATGAAGTATAACTTAACAGAATACAGAAGGAAGGAAAAACTATGTGCATAGTAAAGTACTTAAAGCTTACTACTTTTAGATAATAATATAATTTTAAAAGCGTAATTAATCTTAACACTCAGACCACTAACTCCCGCCGAAATGGCGCGCATTTCTCAATACGTCTGAATGACATTGACAGATGTCATAGGGAAGGACATGTATGCTAATGATATAGGGCTGCGTCGATTTTCTTCTTAACACTAGGAATTTGAAATTATTTCGACCACATGTTTGGGTTTTTAACAGCCGAGTATTTCGTAAGAGCCGCTTCCAATCTGAGAAAGCGTGGCCTTATCATTTAAGATGCTGTTACGTATTCTATTGTCGTTACAGTAATTGGCCGTTGATAATTAAATTAAAAGACAGTATATTCTTTATTCACATGTAATTTTCTATAGAAAACAGAGTACATATGTATATGAGCTAGTCATTAAGTCATTACTCACATCGCCTCTGTTTTTTTATCATGGCGATGTTAATGAAAGAATAATCAAAGAAAAAGAGACGTAATTTTCCTTTACCTTGATGTTTACACTAATGACTTTGCAGTTTATATGATTTTATACTTACTAATTTTTCAATCGTTGATAAAGACTAAAGATAGACATAAATTTAATATTGCGGTAAATGACATTTAAAATCCCCCTAAAACTAACCTAACCTAAAAAAAGTCCCTGAGTTTGTTAGTGAAGTTCCGTGTGGCGTTATATTCGGAACGCATCGTGAGAAGTGAAGTTATGAGGTTATTTCGTAATTGGTTCACGTGCAGGAATCATAAACAATTGTAAAGATACGAGTTTTGCAAAAATTGAAAGCGACGTTTACATTGTTAAGGAGTAGAAATTTTAATTGCAATCGCTACCAGATACAGATTATTGTTATTTTGAGGTTGGTTTTGAGTAGT
The DNA here is from genome assembly GCA_018231605.1 of Papilio ambrax. Lineage (NCBI taxonomy): Eukaryota > Metazoa > Arthropoda > Insecta > Lepidoptera > Papilionidae > Papilio > Papilio ambrax. The sequence continues at coordinate 1,735 of DVQG01001328.1, forward strand.
GCGAAATTGATATTTGAAGTTTCAAAATTTTTTGCTACTGTTGTAATCCACTTCATAGTATAATATTACAAACATGTATTTAAAGATTTATCCAACTATATTTATGAAAAAAACAATCCTACAGTTTTCTAAAACGTGTATATTTATTTTAGGATAACCTATCTATCATATGTCGTGGAGTCAATATAATCTGTGGAGATGTCTACAAACATGGCGGCATGGTTGTGCCGAAAGTAACGAATGCGATTTTCTTTAATGATCCACTCATTGTATGCAAATCACAAGCCCGTAGAGAGACTGTTTTATTTTAAACCAGCTCAGTAAATGAATATAAATTCAGTCGTTAATTGTTTGTGAAAGAAAAAGAGAGTACTTAGTGTAATTTATTCAGACAGTACAAGGACGGAGGGTGTGAGTTTTAACATGTAATAAATTAAATAGCTACATTTAATTAAAACACAAGTAAAATTATTTACGCATATGATTATAAATCTTGCGCTTCTTTCAATGTTTTAATTAAGTTCTTTTCATGACATTGTAAATAAGAAATTCAATTACCAGGGAATCAAAATACAGAAAACGTGTCTATAGTAAGAGGCATAGATTAAATAAATGTAGGAGTGAAGTTAATTTTTAAAACAAAAGCCTTTAACCAAGTGCCAGGAAACGTAAACTATTAAACCATAGACAATCCACGGATTGTTGGAAAGATTAATTAAAAACGATAAAACAAAATTGGACTTCACTTAATCTTAAAAAGCCCACCTGAGCTGAAATGGGGCATATTAAGAAAATGTCGTTGCCCTTAAATCTTTACGTGCGTTGCAAGCGGCCGATATGTCCGTGGTCGATACGACGAAAAAAAGGCTACAACTTGAGAACAATCTTTCAAACCGGTCGCCGTAACCGAACTAGTTTTTTAATGATCCCCGCCAGCTCGATATGGGAGTCTCGGTTGCGCCTAGATGACAGCAGATAAAATTTCCGATACCGAATATATTAATCGCTGACGTTTCGGAACGTAAATATCGCAGCAGCGCGGGAACGCCATCTTGAATATCTATGTCACGTCCTCGCTATGATAATTTTTGTTTTATTTTAGCGCCCATTCATGTGCTTTATTCTATTTCTGATTCGTTTACATTCTTAAAAAAAATTAGTTCTTTAATATTCACCAAACAATTCGCCTTTGTTAAACTAAAATAGTTACTGAAAAGTGTCTCATTTTTTATAACTTCATTTCAGGTCTGCTTCAATCTGTTCTATTTTCGTGACATTTATCAATGAATAGCGGAGATAGCTATTTCATAGAATAGTTAAAACGCCTTCGGATGAAATGTGACCTAGTTTTCAATCTCAGCTCTAGTTTTTTTGAGCCTTTTTTCAGACTTGATTAAACCAGCCAGTATAATATCTAAGCATTTGACTTTTATGAATAAATTCCCCAGAATAACGTTGGCATAATGAGTGCACAACCTTGTTTTTATGATTAAAAAAAACAGAAAAAAATGCATTTCGCAATGACACGTGACCTCATTCCGCGCTCGCTCAATCGTGAACCAAGCGAAAGTTGGGTTGAGTTAATTAACACGCATTTTATAATAGCGTTAGATAAACATATACGTAACACGCGTAACATTATTTTCGTAACGTTATATTTTAGAACGTATACGCAAAACTTGAAACCCGTGATTGTCTGAGGAATTACATAGAAAATAATTTAGAACAAGACAACAGTAAACTTTGTAGTGTAAACAATTGATTATGTAACTATTTTTTTACTCTGTTGAATGTCTATGTAGGTTCTTTCATCTTTGACGACGTTTGCATCTAAAACAGTTATCGTATAATTGTAAGTAACATTTAAGGTCTCTTGTATGCTTATTACGATATCGCGTTGGAGAGCAGTTTGCTGTAAATGTAACGGAGTACACAATTACACTGCACTTGTTCTCTACTGATTGATCTGCGTCGCTTTATTAAATGCATCGCATTGGGACGTTTGCGTAAGTCCAGGGTGGTATTTTAGATTATGTCAAATAATTAACTATAATTTAAAAACGTTTTAAACCGTAGTCTTATTTAAGTTAGAGTTAGTTAATTGTTTTTAAAGTACCAAATAAATATTAATTTCAACCTATTCCGGTACAAGTAAACACCAGTAAACAATCTACTAAGTTAGTACGTCTTTAAAAAAATATTTCGTCGATCTTTATATCATAATATGAACTTATCACCTGAATCAATCATATGCGAGAACACTTTACTTTTATTAAATTATACAACAGGTGAAAATGATAAGGAATCAAACCGAAATTTTTCACTAAAAGAAACGTAACCATAATTTATCTAATTAATAAAAACTGTCAAAGTTTATCTTTTTCTTGACACGTAATTTCTTAATCGAATTTAAATTATACGAATCCGTATCTGCGGCTAGAGAAAGTTGTCTATGGCTCTATAGAGCAACAAAAACTAACAAAACCCGTCGTATATTTTATCAGCTTAGTGACAAATGACAGGGCTGGCACAACTGACTTTCCGTTAGTTAATTGCTATTAATTACGTCGAACTGGTAAGGATATTTCGCATTGGTTTCACGTAGTAATTACTACTTTTAACGACAAACGTCATTCTAGTACTTAGGTTATTTAAGTACATATAGCATAAACTAAAACTTGTGACGTACGGAGCCTTTATATCGTAAGTGGGCAATCGGATGCTAGCCACTATTCGCCGAAAGACCAATTGTCATAGACATCTGCGAAAGCAGATGCTTTTAAACGCGCTAAAAAATTAAAAAGGTTAAGCAAAGTTCTTGTCTTAAAAAAAAAACAGCTGATTGCAGTCTTCTAACAGTTTCCTAAAGTAGAGTAAAAAGTGTATCTAAATTCTAACACAGAATTTTAACTCTAAACAACGTTTTTGCACGTCGTTTTGTTTACTTTTTATTAATGATCTTACAAAGCGTGTCTGCGTCAAATGGATTAATCCAAATAGGTTATACTATTATTTTTAAGTGCGTTCAAATTAATTTTACTCAATAAAATTTTATCGCTACAATTTTTTACTCTACAACTTTTATTTTCGTTCATAAACCTCATTATGTTTGTAAATTTCTACAACGTAATCACGCGACCGTAACGACGCCATTACTATGCCTGCTTATGTAGTTATTTGTGATAATTCATTCGTAAATGAGACCGGTTTACCTCCGCTTTTTCTATAAACATGCAATTATTGGTTTTTGAATATCATACCAATGTGGAGATAAATACGACTCTGTCGTAACTCAAACCAATGGTTAGTTAATTTTGTGTAGTTACATTCGATAGCGGACTTCTGGAGTTTTAATTAAATGTAATATATTGATGAAATGAAATACTGGACTGGAATTTTAGCGGAGTCAGAATTATATACTAGTTTGTAACATTTTCTTGAAATATTGAGCCTCTTGATATACGCTAAGTAAAGAAATGTTTTTGAATTAAAATTTTCAACTGAAAGCCAAAAGTAATTTATTAACGTGATATCGAAATTCTTTGGACGTTTGAAAATTAATGAAACAAATAAATCCAACATCAAAACTTATAATAAAAGCCTTTTTAATATGTTTTTTAGCATTATAATGAAAACCAATTAAAACATAACCTAACTCTTCAGTTTATCGTTCGAGTTTAAAAATAAAAAGGCGGGAAATACATTTCACATTTGACAGGTTATAATTAGCGTCTTGCAACAAATCACCCGGCGACGTGGCTTGATCGATGGCCGATCTCGTCGAAGGACGTCTGTTGTAAATGATTATAGACCACCAATTATCTGTTAATTTTTTAATACAACGAGGTTGAAATGAAAGCTAGTTAGTAACGAAATGTACTAACTTGAAATTATAGACTAAAAGATGGTTAATTAAATTTTTATCTCATATCTTTCATTAATATGCTTTAATATATTTATAGCCTGAATTAAATACATTTCTTTTGTGATCGTATTAACAATTTACATAAATATATTTTATATTTAATGAGATATCTTTATAACCTCACCAAACGTTTTACGCCGTTCGTCTTCTGAAGTAACTCATAGGACAGGTCTGAGTATTAAGAACATGTTTGTTAGCGCACTGTCATATTTATACGCTATAAGTTTTTATAAACGTTCAGCCGTGTCGTCATAAATGTTTTAAATGAAGGCAAACATGCTAGAGGTTGCAAGAAGCGATGTCGGTTGATATTTATGTGACAATTACGAACTAAAGTTAAATTTACCACAGAGTATGTAAAAAGAATAACAAAGTACACAGGGTCCTAGCTCATGGTGGTGTTTTTAGTTTATTTTTTAGATAAAAGATGGCGTTGTTACTAGTGGTTAGTGTTAGTAAGGATTGTTTTTCGATAGCTTACATTTAATGGAAAGGCAATTTAATTTTTCAAATGTTGGTAAAATGCGTTAGGAAAATAAAGTTAATGTGATAAAAAGGATTATTTTTATTACATATTGAATTGTCATTATTCAAATTAAAAAAACTCTCAGGGAAAAGTTAAATTAATGATGATTTGTATTGAAATTCCCTTTCCTTTTTTTCAGTTGATTGATTAACGTATTTAAAATGGAATATGATTTATAAATATCTTTAGTAAATGCATTTTATTCATAAATATTTAAATAATAATTAAAAGCACAAACATAAATTCAAAACAGGAACGTTTGATTAAAATTTTCCTATTAATACCAAAACATTTTATATCAATCGTAAATCGTTTTTGTAGCGACAGCTGTTGATTTATCGATATCGACTGGATGTATCGATTATTTTAATTATCGATTCATTTTAAAGAAAATTCTATGTACGGTTCTGTTGATATAGAAATTTGACATCTCATTCGATTTACGTTTCGATTACGATACGATGTATTTCAAATCGTTTAAGAGTAAAAAATAGGGATGACTCGTATATAAATTCGCATTACAGGGTGCTAAAGTATCCCCGAAGGCAAACAATGTAAGCAGAGACATGTATTATGATATTCAAACTTTAGGACGACTCGTGGTTTCGTGCGCTTTTTTTCATTGAACAAGCAAGCCACCAAGTGAATTCACTGAAACAGTAAAGCAACCTCCGCCTATACATCTCCAAAAGCAGAAGTGTTGTTATGGGAGAAGCTCCGAAAAAAGTATATTTTCCCTTCATATGCGTCCTTACCTTCATCAAATTGACTTTTCGTTTCTATCCTTTCCTTGTAAGATTGGGAATAAAATCTGACCTTCGAGTGGAAATATTATTGCAAGTGAGTGCTAGTTAGGCATGTTGTGAGCGAGTGAAAAAGGGCAGAGTAACCTTTACGTTCCTAATGTTTTCGGAGCGCATTGTGCAAATTTCCGAGCGTCCTTAAAGTTTGTATAGCACTGTACATTGGTTACGTTTTAATAGGCCATTTATCGTACGCAGGTGCAGCCGTGACATTTGAATTGTTTGTTATTATGAAATTCTTTTGTGGTTAAAGCGACTTTTTGTTCACGTAATGTTCTTTGAGTGCCTTCTTGTTTACAATATTTAAATTTTTACAGTGAAAAGCTTCGTATTTTTGTTCATTATCATGTTTTTGCATACTTTTAAAGTTCATATATTAAACACATTTGGGGTTAAAGCGTAAAAGTATACGTTATTAAAAATTAAAAGGTAATTCAGCGGAGGTATAATCTCGACTTCTAATTAAATGCAAACATGGTGTCGTTACTCGGAACACAATTACGAGATTCTTTTGTTATTGTTAATAAAGGCAGATATAGAGGAAGATAACCAGTCTCAGTCGTGTGACGTGTCATAAATTGAATTGAATTCATTTTCAACAATTCAATACTCTTAATTTCAACACATTTGTTTGTTGTTATTTGTCTGAAATTAACTTATGACAAAAATTGGATGCACCCATATCCTTTTTCCGTCTTGATCTTCGATACCGTGTATGTTATAATTTCCCAATCAATGTATTTATTTAATGCAAACTAAAGAGTTTTTTTTTTGTCTCAATCTAAAGATCACAACTAACCTCCGATCGCTCAATGCCCTTCGCGTGAGGCCCGCAGTGCGAGGCAAGACGAGACCGCGAAGAAAGCCAAGAAACGCCCTGAAGATGGACCCCGGATGCGTCCGAAAGTAGTCGATGCAGTCACCGGAAAATAGCCGTTTAATAATAAGAAACAACTAACCTCGTCTGTGGCGTCTCGTTGCTGCGGCACCGCGCGCAGAAGGCTGGCTAGCCGCGCCGCGTCTCCGCGCGCCGCCGCTTCTAGCACCGCGCACCCCCCGCCCCCGCCCATGCGCCTTCACACCATCACTGTAACAAACATCAATAAAACGTTGAAGTGTTTGAATCATCTGTTAGAATAAATACAACGTAAAAACAAACTGTCTAGATGACCGTTATATTTGAAGACGTAACAAACGTATTACGTCACTAGTCACTATCGACATCTGTCAGGCTTAGGACGAAATTTCATTAGTCGATAGCTTGGTTGTTATACAGCATGACGGTTGCGAGAGATTTTTTATTCACAAATGCCATGGCGCACTAAAGTCAGAAGTGTTCATTAATTGCAAAACATGTGTGTGGCGACATTCCTCACTTTTCTTTGTCGAGCATTCGCAAAAATTAGTCCACGCACAACGAAAACTTTACATCGACCAATCATGTATATTAGTCGTTAACCCGTATGCGGGGACACCCTGCAAGCTGTTAAATACATTAGATTGACGTTTTGTCGAAAAAAATATGATCATAAAATGTTATGTTAAAGTGATACGCATGAAAAAACATAACCTATAACTGTTGTAATAAATTGAAGGACGTTGTAAACTTAACATTTGCCCTCGTACAGTAGCCATGATGTTTTTGCAGCGCCCGGACCGTGTGAACAGACATCGGTTACGCATCATTGCAACTTATAAGTGAATACCGTAGCGTGTAACGCATGTCGACTAAACGGTTACAGCTCCATGAGAAATACAAGTACAGATTTTAGTTTAACTCATACACGATCATTAAACCTACTGTATAATTGAATAATTTAACAAATGATAAATTAAGAAATAAATGAGTTTTTTTAAAGGACAATTTTTAAATTATTACACGGTAGCTTTTGCCCGTAACTGCGTGCGTAGATTAAAAAAAAACAAAAGTAGGTAGTTTATGTGTTTTTCCAGATTGTGTATTTTTTACAATACTTTGAACTAGTAAAATATAAACTCTTTACATGTCAACACTGCTGGCCGAAAATGTTTCTTTTGAATAAAAAATATATTATGTATAAAAATGTCTCACCAATATCAACAATATATTTATAACACTGGCACTCGCCAAAAGTCGCGATACAACTCTTCAATATAACTGAAGCCTCCCATACTTATTGACAATGTATTGGGATCACACGGGGGATAGCACACTGCATAAGAGATAGCGGGAAATGTTTTAATATTACGTTTATTATTAAATCAAAAGAAAGATAACTGTTGCACTCAAAATTATTATTTAATTTTGAATTCCGTGTAGTAAGTAAATTAAATACCATCGGACTTTTAACTCGTTGAAGGCGGAAAATCATTGGATGCGATAGGTGGAGCATCGGAGGACCCGTGGAATTGGGGAAGGACTATGTCAAACAGTAGGCAGATACTGGCTGATGATGATAACATACATTTAATTTCTGTTTACGTAAATACTGACATATATTGTAATAGAAAGCCTTAATTTAATAAAACATTAAAATGTGGAATAAAAAAGAATCATTATTTTACCCTCAGCTACTTAATTAAAAAATGTCTGCTTTCCGCTTCGCCTATGAAACAAGCCTCTATACAATAAGTCTTAACAATAACGTATTATCCACGCTTCAGTAGCCGCCCTGCCCACAGGAGTATCCAACGCAGCCGAGTGGCAACTCAATGAGCCTTATGACCATATTCACAACAATGCATATTTTACAGACGGTAAGATGGCGTTCGCCTGAATTGGGGCATAGTATTAATGCTAGAAACTGTCGCAACATTTTCAAAAACATAGTATCTCTTATGTTTTCGTCGACAAAACATAAAGAACTACATTTTTCCCCGACTGATAAAGATGGTAATGTTTTTCGCGAATACGTAAGTTTGTTTTTTTGTACGGTTTTGTATGTAAATTCCTTTTTAACTTCTTACAGGCTTAACAACTGAGCCAATTATGACGTGTTAAGAGTCATTTGATTCGTCTTCTTTCCCGTAGTGTTATAGGATAATTTATATCATCACAAAACATTTACAGTGAACGTGAGAAGTAAAAATCTAAAATGACAGTGAAAGATTTATTATTAACAGGCCTAAATTTAGTCCCTTTTCCTTTCCACCCTTTTCTTCAGAGGAAAGGATGGGAAAGAAAAGTGGATTTGACGGCGGAGGAGACGCATAAGAAGGGGAAATTTTCTGTTTATGTGCGTCTCTTCCTCTGTCAATTAAGGATAAGCAACGCATCAGCAACTGCGGATGTTTATGGGCAGCGGTCGCTTTCCATTTCCAGTGGCCGCTTGCTCGTTTGCCACCTTATGTAATAATATAATATAAAAGAAATGCTTTAATCACTTTGTAGAAATGTAAAACACTTCGAATTCTTTATTTTATCTAAAACATAATCGTTTGCGTTGTTTACCAGGACTTTGTTATACTTAAAACTTTTAATAAGCGTAAAGTTGAACAGAATTGAATAGAACTTTGTAACAGTTACAGCATCAAGCTTTCCATGTGAAACTTTCTAGTTTTATTTATATAGAAAATAAATTTATTTAAATAACTTCTCATTCTTCATCAAGACTTAACTTATTTGTTGAGGAATCATTATGATGCAAGAACAAGTACGAGTGTAACATTAGAGTGCGCGTTCACCTTTTACTAAACTATCGCACAACTGTTCAGTCGCGCTTTAATTGCTATGAGCTTATATGGTGCGGACACTGCTCGATTTTTACATGTGAAAATAAACAGTTAAATTGGCTGGAAAATAATCGACAATCGCACAACAGTTGTGCGAAAGCTTAGTCAAAGGTGCCGCTCTTAGCCGACATTTCACATCACTATGCTAAATCAAAACCCTACCTACTTTTAAACAATTAGTATAATTGTAACTAGCGCTATTAATTTAAACACTCGACTAGAGATCCCGCCAGGATTGCGCGCGAATATCGAATACGTCTAATGACATTGACAGCTGACAGCTGTCAGTTAGAGATGTGACGTTTATGCCCCAATAATCTAGTGTTGCGCCAATTCTAC
>DVQG01001329.1:0-11033 GCA_018231605.1 Papilio ambrax
AATTCTTTCGTTAATAAAAAGCAACACCTACATGTTTTAGGCTATATATTTTCACGCCATTAAACTTGGGGAACAAATAAATTGGAAAAAACCTTCATCTGCGAAAGGGACCATAAACTACAAACTGCTAACATTAAGGATGCTAGGTTATTATGGTAACAGTCATTTTCACATTTGCAACTGAGAATTTGACGAATGTAAACAAAGAAATAAAGTTTTTATAATTTCATGCGAATGAAGCAGCAGCACGGGAACAGCTAGTTAGTGATATAAAGCTAATTGATAAATGTTATATGCTCTCGATATTCAGTGTAACTTATAATAGCAAAAGATAATTTTTCTCCTTTGTGTATCATATTGATAAATCTTACTCTTTAATACTCCAGTTGTTGAAGCTACGAGATTTTTACACAAAATGTAATGTTTTCAAATAGCCATAATTTGAATGGCATATTGAAAGCTACAGCTATACTACGTTAAACACTGTATTATCACTCTTTCAAGTTTTAATTATTTAATGTAGACTTTTAAATATGAAAAATAATCAAACGAATCAGATATACACATTTAATATTCCGCGGCAATAATATTTACGTAACTCAAACAATTCTTATCATTTGAATCGTGCTAATATCAAAATCTGACAACGATGTAATGAGTCAGCTGTTTACTGTAGGAGGAAAAAACTTCCCCTTTGCGAGGGAAGGAAAAGTAGGTAGTAAAGTTCGATGAAGCTCGGCCGCGGCGCGGGCGAGGCGGTAGTGCAGCGCCCGGCCTCCTTGAATTTCCTTTCCTTTTTGCCGACGACTCAGATATTTGTGTAGTCAACGAATATGCGGGACGAAATATACTTAGCAGTAAGAGCTGTTATTTATGCTTATCATGAAATCTTGTTTACTGTTTCCCTATGTATACTCTTCTGGCAAACAAAATCTTGTTTGTTTACTTTTTCTGGGCTAATACCAAATTTTATCAAGAACACAGATTGGTAAGATACAGGATTGGGCACATTTTATTTTTCATACTAAAAGAACTTTAAAATCTCTATAATATATTATTACCATTTTAGTATGAAGAACTGTTAATTTCAGTTTAATAGTTTGACTTATAAAGTAGCAAATGTTCTCAACTTATTAAATAAACATCGTATTATCAATATCCACACAAAAAATCTTGGGCCACAAGACTATTAATATAATAAAAAACAAAAGGAAATTGTTCATGACGTCAAAGCCTTATTTCCTTTTACTTGTGTTTGATATTCGCGACGTAATTATATCGTAAGGAATGTTCCATTTCTCCAAACACACAGTTTTCTATTACGCAAACCATTAGCAGCGTCTGTTTACTTTTCCACAAAAACACTACAACCGTACAATATTTACAATGAGTTTAAAATTAAATTTCGTAATAGACTTTAAACGTTTATATTTTGTTTTGGACTACATCCAGGCTAAAAGTATTTTTTTAATTTACAAAGATAATAAACCGATACACATTTACCTCTATAATTTACGAATAAATACGAATTGAATTGTGTCACTGTGCTGAAGTAACTATAATAATCAAAATTATAATTGATTTGTGTCTAATAATAGCTACAGATGGTTATTGATATTCCTCGAAGCAGCACAAAGTGAAGTTTCGATCTCTGATTACTGATTTCACGTCAAAACAAAATAAACAAGTATCGTCTTACTTTATACTTCCTTGTTTTACCAGCGATTATCTTAATTCAATTCAGTTTAAATATTTATTAATTTGTGGTATATTCTTTTGCGGAACTATGGTAATTCTATTTATTTTTCTTATTCGAGAGTTGTTAGAAATTGGTCGAAATATTCCGAGTCGTGTACTACTTATCTACATTGATTAAATTAGCGACGGGTCAGTAAATTGTATTAGTTTTCTGGGTTGTTACCTGAGCTCGTCCCTTTACTTTCGGCAGCCTCATTTCGCTGTTGATTTTTACGAACCCTGTAAGGGAAGATAACATCAGGCACAGAGCAACATTTGATTATAAGGTTTTCTGCTAACTTTTGACTTAAGAGTTCTGCATCTGGAACTCCCAGTGTATTATAAAACAGTTTTGGGATAAATGTAGCTTTGGTTAACTTAATATTTTTAAAAATGTAAGTTAAAATTGAGTTTTTGCATAATTAAATAAATAAACAATGACAGATAAACAACATCCTGTTGGTCATTCATATTGCAAACAGTCTGTTTCATCTCATTGTAGTTTTTAAATACTGCAGATACATTCCGGTGAAGTTTGTGATATTGGTTAACCTGTATCGTCGCCAGTCTATGAACTGGATATAATTTAATTATTCAAAAATGATATGCATAATTGTGTTTTACCGAAATATAATTAATTCTACAGATTACGCGCCGTTTTATTTTCAACCGTCGTATACTCGTCCAATACTTGTATTAATTTAAATTCAGGACTTGTATTAATTTAAATTAAACGCGATGTAATCTCTAAAAGTACCTACTTTGATTAAATGATATAAGAGGTACAAGAAATCAATGTAGGGCAGTCTAAATAAATGTTACTTTCACAGCGTTGGATACTCTGTTTTAAATAATCTTTGGCGCGCGTTGGCCTGATTACATTTGTATTTGTTTAGGCATTGATTACGATTCCTTTGATGTCCAATTGTTTTGAACTTATTTTGCTCAGCTTCGTTCGTACTGAATGTTTTAAAAACGTTAATGAGCTAATTTGCAATAATTGTTAATGTCACATTATTAAATTTGAATTTTGTAAAAATGCAGTATTATATATAAATTAATTAAACATTCCAAACGCTAGACTATTTAAAGTACAATAATCCTTGATAAGTATTTTTATGGAGGATTTAACATAAAGAAATATAAGATGAAGTCTAAAGGTATATTTTTTTTACTGTCCATAAAGTTGTAAGAAAATTTCTGTAAATACAATTTTTGCTGAAAATGACGTCATCTATCATGTCTAACGACTTCAGGACAATGTGATATCAGTGTTCCGCAAAAAATAAAGAAATTATATGTACATATTTGCATAACTTTTTAATGATATGTAAATCAAATGTAATAAAAGTTGTACATTACAAAAGTGTACACTTTTTGCAAGTTTAAAGAGATAAATTTCCGTAACTTTTTGTTGACAACTGGAGCTTGTGAAAAGCGTAACTTGACATACGTATATATTTACATTCATTCACTTTCGCAAAGCCCGTTGAATACGCGTGGATGGTTGACGCCATTTTGCTATTACTTTACTTTAGTTCTTGATTATGTAAAGGTGATCTTATTTTCTGGATTTTTAATGGTTATATTACATTAAATGTAAATTCTTAATTAATACACTCATCTAGTATCCATATGCTTCTTACTAATATATGTTTTTAAAACAATAGTGTTTCTAAGTAATTTAAGATAGATAAATTAAAACGAAATTTCTATGCAGACAGTGTCTATAAACGCTTTGTTTTACGTTAACAGTCTTAGGTATACACAGTACCTTATAAGTCCGTTTTCTTAGGTTTAAACTTTGGAACGGTAATCCGCTTTCGTTCGTAGAGAGCGCTTTTAGTGCGAGGTTTCTGTTTAGCCGATCCGAGGCTAAGCGAACTTTGTGAAGATACCTACTTGATCTTACTTAATTGCTTTAGTATAACGCTGTATTAATGAAAGTTAAACATTAATTAAAATCTTACCCTATTCAAGATACTGAGTAGTCTAAAAAAATAATACCATAATGTAAATTCTACTAATATCAGCCTTTCCAAAGTCTTATAATTGCTAAATTCTAATTTAAAGATTATTGTTTTTTATATTCTTTATACGTTGCATTTTAATTAGAAAACAATAGTATCACATTTATACAGTTTACTATTTCATAACGTTATGGTTTTTACTTTATTTAAATTTATTAATTCTGCTATTACACTTAAATGTCTAAACTACAGTTAAAAGTCTGTTAAACGAATTAAAAATAACTTGTTTAAAAGGTTTTATCGAAAATTAATCGTGAGTTTTTTTAGCACGGCCCTTCTGTGAGTTATTAAAGTTTTTTTCACCTACTGTAAGTGTAAACCGTTCTGCGCTCGTCCGCGTCGCTCGTTAGCGAACTGTAATTTTGAGAAAAAAAAATGTAACGAGCCACGAGCTTTATTGCGCCCTTTTAAACCACACTTTGTGTTGCTGATCCACAGGTGGGTTTTACTATCAATATTGTAATACTGAGCTAAGTAAATTGCTGTAAACGTTAATGAAAACATAAAAATAGCATCATTTAATGATGCTATTTTTTTATTTTAACACAAAAATTGTAATAAAGAGGTAAATGTTAGGGGGATGATGGAGTAAGTTTATGGAACTCACAAACTAGGTAACTTTTTCTTTTTGTATTATTCGAAACTTTTCTACAATATACAAGTAAGTGCATTTTATGAAATCTAAAGTGTAAAGTGATAATTCATGTTGATTTATTTATAGGTTTTTAAATGTCCTTTATACTTAATTAATTATGTTTTACAGACATTATAATCATTTCTTACCCATTACAATATTAAAATTTAAATGAAATTGGTCTCGAACGATAGCAGAACAAGTCGGAGCAAGTTTTAGTACATTAAAGCAACGGAGAGAGTCGTGATTGAGTTTCTTCATCTAATTTCAATCGAATTCACATAACTTTCCCGCAACGTCATTCGATTCATTACTGCGAGAACCATGGACTTACGTTGCATCTTCTCTGGATTAATATGGAAACTTCAAGTTTGCGATTTGAATATCGATCACGTCTATTCATTCCGGTTAGACAGATTTACCAATCGTGCATTATTTGCATGTGTCTAAATTTTGTAACGTAAATGAATGAGTGAATGCTACTCACTCTAATTACTTATTTTGTACTTTACTTTAATCCAACCATCCATCCATCAAGTTACTGAAAATCTGCTTAACATAGTCCCCTTTTTGGGCGCTGTTCCGATCTGTCATGTGCTCTCGAGCTAATCCCTGTGATACGCATTAAATTCATAAATTTTGAACCTTATTTAACAGAAAAACATTTGTTTTAAAATGAAATTGAATAAGTAAAATAGTTATATTTTTCATATATTTCAATTAAATGTGAATGTTAAATGTCTCGATCTCTACGTATTCGATTTTAGCGACGAGACATTAAACTAAATTCAAATTGTAACACCCATTAAGTTCAAATATCCCTATAAATTATTGTTGTGTATAAGTTGTAAAATGTAGGCTTGGCATTTCACGGGACCCATGTCTCTTGGACTTTTAATATAGACGAGTCGAGTTTTAGTCGGTAATGAGTGTAGCGACGCTCTCAGACATGCGGTCGCCATAATTGCCAAACTTTGTTCCAGCCCCTGGTCCTTCCGAGCCCGCAACTTGTCGCGCACCATTGTTTTCATAGTAGCGCTTGTGTGCCGCATTGTTCGATCCAATAAATCCGCTCGATAATGGAGGGCTTCTTCTGAGAAATAAGTAACATTTCGTACCTAGTATTCTGCTGCCCTATTCTTTATCTTCGAATAACAATTTATTTTCAACTACATAAGAAAATTATGAATTTTCAACTACGATAGTTTAACAAAGTAATTTGAATTTCTCCCCGAATTTAACTTATCTGTGGAATCTTTGTTTAATGAAATAACTATCCGTGAGAGCAAAGGCCTCATTGAGGAGCAATTGAGCGTGAAGCTATTTAAATCTGAATAGGGCATTGTGAGCGCGCGTCACCTTGATTCAGCGAAGACGGCGAGGCCGTCTCGTACTTAATAAAGTTAAGGCGCCTTCGCCTGCGGACAAGCGCTTCGGCCTTAGCCCCTCGCTCGTCGCCCATCGCTCCCCAATTGAGCTCGAAGCGGCCTTTGGCGACATTGCGATTCATTTTGAACG
The DNA here is from genome assembly GCA_018231605.1 of Papilio ambrax. Lineage (NCBI taxonomy): Eukaryota > Metazoa > Arthropoda > Insecta > Lepidoptera > Papilionidae > Papilio > Papilio ambrax. Next base: position 5,920 of record DVQG01001329.1, read on the forward strand.
AACCGATTGCCTTGGTCTTGTTTGGTCTTAAGTTTATTGTTCCATGCCGCTCAAATTAGGTACTCTACAATTTATAAATGTAATTTGAAAATCCTCTATAATCCATTCCGTCCGTAATGTGGAAGCTTGAAAGAGATAAATGATAAGTTATATTAGTGCTCATTAGTTAGGTAAGCAGGGAACGTTACCCTGACGGGGCGTAAAGAAGTGTGAGCCGCTGCCAGCAGGCAGTGGTGCGGCACGGCGCGGCGTCTGTTACGTAAACACCGGCTGGGCGTGTAGCGAATTGGGCAGAATACGCGATGAGGGGAGGCGCGCGTACAATTTCTGCTGCATAAGTGTTCAGTTTACTTTTCTCTAGTACTTATGTGACACCCGCTGTCGTATATTTGTTCGAGCTAACGATGTTGGTTGCGATTAAATTTTACTACTCTCTACAGTTTTTTATGAATGTGTTTTTATGTCTTAAGTTTCTTATAGTTACTTAAAAAGATTATAGAAGCCTTTGGCTTAAAATTCAGACTCAGGTTATTTCATAAAAACAAGTAAGTTTAATAACTTTCATATAACCTTTTAATTTTACTAAATATACACAACAAAAGTAATAATTATTTCAGAATGTAATCGTAATACATAACATAATAACAAATATTTGATGTAGATAAATTACTACGAAAGCCACTCATCAAACAGTGTAGACGTCGAGGTATGAGAAGTGAACCTTCGCAAGTGCTCTCAAGCGTAACAAAAATACGGTTATAAGTGTATTTACAAAAACTTTGGGTGTTTGCGTTATGTGCAAAACAGTAGAGCACTCGAGCGCCATCGTTCACCAGCGCTCACCACAAAACGTATATTCGCTGCCTTTCCATTTCTGGTTATGTGCCGATTTATATTCTGCGCCCACTCGCCGCCTGAGAAATCTCATGTCGGAGGTGCTCTTTCAATTTGAATCGGAACACTCGGATCGGGGAATAATGTATTTCGCTATCGACCCTCCGTTCGGAACGAATCCTCCTGTTTATCGACGTTCTCATTTATTCGGGCGTCGTCGCTCCTTTATTTTTTCAGCGGGCGCCCGGTGTAGCGATGTTTATCCGCGCGCCGCTATTAGCAGCCTCTTTGTTTTGAGGCGCAATCGAATTGTGCGACTCTGTATAATTGAATTGTCCGCGCCATCGCCACCTCACCTTATGTTGCCTTGGTGTGTTTATGTGTATCTCTCATGTTTGCCATATATTTACATCCCTACAGACGATACTTTAACAATCTAATATTTTAAAGGATAATAATTTAAAGGTAACATTCCGCTAGAAACCTGAAAAAAATTATTAATTCATTTTTTGAGTCAAAGCATAATGTGTTACAACGTTTAGTATAGTTGAAAACGTCTCAGACGTTGATATTTTAATATTTACATAACATATTCAATAAAGTTGCACAACTCCAAGTTTCCATATTTAGTAACTTTATATCTTGGTGCAGTTATTCTTAAACCAATCTGAAATTTATTTATTTATGTTTTATTACATTTGATTAAAATATTATTACAAAAAATCATTTAAACTTGGTCTACAAATACATAAACTCTCACAGTTTATTGTCTTACCATCAGATTTATTACTTACTTTTATTTGAAAATGTTTAATTCTTAATGGCTTACATATGACAACGCATAATAATTTTTGTTGGATTTTTCCCACGAATTACCATTTCAAAGTAACTATCACGTAGGGAATGAAAGTTAAATAATTGTTAGATTTCTATTTTATGACTTAAAATCGATAAAATGTTAAAGCGGTATTGAAGTTATAGAAAGCATAGAAAGGCATCTCATCTGCCATTCTAGTCGCGGCTGGGTAATAGCGCGGCCCTTTAACCCGCCTCGTATCCTCTGGCGCGACTATTTACGTCGTTTTGTTTCATAATCTGCTATTGTTTTGTCGGCCGCCCCGCCCAGCGCGAATTATTCTAGCTATCTATTGAGGACGTGGCACGCATACGAATATCTAATGAGTAAATGTTTCACATGACAGAGATGCGCGTAACATTACACAATTCGATTTTCCTACTGAATTTGATGAATTAAAGCTAAAGTTTCTTTTATGACATTGTTATTTATTACATTCTTTACTATACCCATGTTTGTGGTCGAAGTCATGTTTACGATTCATGTGAAACCATTTCATTTCCGTTTATGTGCCTATTTGTATTCTCTCTTCCTTTGCGGCTAGAGAAATCTCAATACAGCGATGCTTTTTCAATTCGAATCGAAACGGCCGAATTGGAGAATAATTTATTTGGGTTGCGACCTTTTTATTCAAAACAGCTCTATATGCTTAACGTCTATTGGAAGTTTTTCTCGCTTTGTTATCTATGATGGCCGACGCTCTTCTTTTGTTTGTACTATGTACTCTATCTCGAGGCTTAAAGTGAATAGACATAGTAGTTAATTTGCTGCAATTCGCATGCAAAATTAAATTACCCTCCTATGTGCGGGTCTTTGGCGGAGGCTAAGTGATGCACATTAATTTATCTTAGCTGCACGTATTAGCAAATTAGCCGAGAAACCCTTTGTAGTTTCTAACTGGTAATTATAAATAAGTAACAAGAATCATTAGTATTTTAGCTTCAATATACAATTTTTTTTTATTATAAAACTTTCTAAGCTTAAGAATCATGACATTAATGTATTTAAAAACTAAAGTTAATTTGATTATAAGGAGGTATCTGAAAAAATATGATATTAATTAGGATTCTCAGGTTTTGTATTAATTAATTCCACTCAAATTTTGATGTGACTTGTCGGTAAAAGAAAATTTACAAGTGTACTAAAATACTTTACTTTTAAAGCAAGCTAAAAAAAGAAATTTCTCTTAATAAACTGCTGAATTTGCAATTTGTCACGTCTTCTTAGTATTCCCACCGAGCTTGCTTACGATTTGTATTCTACGCACGTTAGAATATATCATATCCTGCCCCACTACAATACTCGACATGTCTTGCTGTATCAGCGGCTGTAAATTGCTTATCAGATACTTGAAGCTGTAGCGTTTCTCGACTTTATTTGATTAAGAAAATCGACAGATATGCTGATGATGAAGTTTTAACTAGTTCCCTGTAAATGCAAGTGTGCGTGGCTATGTATAATATTACATATGAAAGTATAGACGATGGCTTGCTAGGGTATAGTTGCCGGTGCTGACATTGCATTAAAAGGAAAACCGTGACCGTCTGCGCATTTCCCGGCTCCACTTCAGATTTGCTCCTCGCTTCGCCTCAAGCGTCTTATTGAAATCTAATTTTCCTTAATCCTAGGAGCGAGTCCGACTAGAAACGGGACAGGGCCATTAATATTTTCATTGTTGTTGCTTAGAACGCTTAAACGTTTAGCTTTTAGCTGCTTCACAATTTTCACATATGCTGCACTCAAAACGGATGGTCTTTCAAAAGGCAGACTTGCTGGCTTTGCAAGATACTAGTAAAATCTAACTTGTTTCATTTGAAAAGATAGTTTTTTTTTATTTCATTATTGAATCTAAAATATTTCACATTAGTCGGATTTTTCTAGTTTTGCAAAGTAATATAATGCAATATGAACATATTAACCGTTTTGATCATAGGTATAACCGTTAGATAAAGTAAGAAATTGAAATTGCCAATAAAAAGTGAAGTAAAAGTAAATTTGCGTGCTATTGGAGATAGGTGCATAAACCGGAAGCGCTTCCTCGGCACGTGTATTTTCAATCAACTGCAAATGGAAAACGCGAAAGACGACGGACGATGGCTTTAGTTTTATTCATTTATTTTATCGCAATGATACGTTCACGGCAACTGCACAAAATCCAAATTAAGTAGTGATGATTTGCAGTATCGTTAATGCGGAAACAAATTGTGCTTTAAAATTTATTTCATACAGTTGTAAGGGTTGAATCAAGCTCAGGTAGCTTGCTATTAATAAAGGTTTAATATGTCAAAGTTTGTAAACACAAAAAGATAGTAAAAGTTGAGATTTACTTTTTATGCCATGTGTCTCTTGTACAATTTATCATAACTGGATAGATGATAAAGTCAACACAGAAGCTGGGAATTTTCGTCCGCCTTTTTTCTATTTAATGGTTTCAGATATTGATGTCGTGATAAGCTTAACGATGTACCGTTACGTATAAGTATCGTTCATTGTTTTTTACTCACTTTAACGTTAAAAAATCTTAAGAACAACTTTGAGTCTTATTTTATCGATATTATTTAAAAAAATGTGATATGTGAGCTGAACAATACGGCCGGTTAAAATTATTAATATTTATTGTATGTTGGCAGTAAATCATCAAATAGAAACTGTACAGATAAAAATGAATTGTGCAACTTCGCTGTATTTCATCCATAATAGATCTCAATCTTACAATTCTTGGCTTCGCTGGCAATCTCTTCCAAGTTTGGTATCGCACTTAGGTAAATATATTTCTGAACTTGTTTTCTTCGACAAATACGACTCGTTTATAATTCATGGAGACTATCAATATTATTATGTAAACAACGCGCGTAAAGTTAAATTCCATCGAAATACGTTGAAGTGTTCCGTGAATACCTTCTAACAAACATCCATCCATACGACTAAAGGTTTGCATTTATAATATTAGTAATATTAAACGTTGGTGATATAGTAAGTTATTATATGTTGAGGGTCCGGTAAATTATTATTTTTTTTTGGTCAAAGTTAAAAATTCTAAAAGAAAGGTCTAAAAACGATTCACATCGACTAATTCTTTTTAGTTTAGCGTTGGCAGTTTTTAATTTACCACAGGCACACATGAATGTCGTTTAATTTAAACCTTTGCCTGCGCCATCCCTGTCTTGCGGTGCGACTCGTTTCAGTCTGATTTATGCTATTTACTCGTTAGGTTAATGAAATTAATAGCTTTATTACTCTCATATATTTTTTGATCTTAAGAGCTTTGTGCCATTAATAGTATCTCATTTTATCACAATACCGAAAGCATTTTTAAAAATAAACTTTTTAATAAAAATAACAAAACCGACTTTCAAACAAAATACACTAAAAAACAAAATATTCTCAAAAAACAGTACACTAAAAAGTAACGAAATAATTCCTT
>DVQG01001330.1:0-11032 GCA_018231605.1 Papilio ambrax
GTATGGTCCAACTCGAGGGTAAAGTGGTGGATTTTAAATTAATGCAACGTTTCTACGTTATGTGAAACCTGTTTTATCGCTGCACACTATGCTCCCTTGGATTAACGGTTTTGGGGAATTTTAATTTTGGAAACGCATACTTAGTCACATTTCGAGCTAATTATGATGATTTTAAAATTGTCAATTAATATGAGAACGATTTTAATATTATCTATTTATTCTATTTCGCCAAAAGGTTTGATTATTTGCGTTCAGCACAGTTTTCTCCTATAACTAACGCAGAGAAAGTGGCGGAGTGGAGTTACAACTGGTAACATCGCACGTAATTAGTTTCACCAGATAGTGTTAGGGTTGCTACAAATTTTTATATTTTCTCAATTATGTTGTGGCGTGACTGACCTGTGAACTAAATGCTTATCTAATATATCGGCTGTTTAAGGTGTTGTACTTTTTGTACAATTAATTTATACTTATAATTTAATAGAAACCATGTTAGCCTTGACTGGATATTGCGCATTAGTTCTAACGATAATGGGTTCAAATGCCTAATACCTACTCTCATAGTTGGATATTGATATATTGCTATCTCAATCTGTATATAAGGGTTACCCCTTCTTACATAAAATTGCAGAGAGAAAATAATCTAACCTTATTGTATCCCAGACAAGTCCGTTGGCTTTTTGCCATCGAGGATATCGACCCTTTAATTTTAAAAAATCCTTTGGTAATCATTACCTCATGTTTACTACCTCAGGAGCCTCTTTTATCTATTTTCATTATCTCGCATAATCACATTATTAAATTCGTAGATATCTGTTTCCTGTTCGGAACTTCTTATTGGACTCGGTCGGACAGTTGTAAATTTCAGTTTGCAAATTCGTTTCAAAGTATTTTTTCTCTGTCTGGTAAGTTTACGATTATTTGTTGTATAAATCATGAAAATTTTCGAGTATTTCGTCGATGTTGGTTTTCGGTGCCTGTAGCGAATATATTTGTGCTGAATTGGCAACGTCGCGTCAGACGATGATCGTATCAATGACCGCGGAGCGACAACCTCGCTTTGTTCAGGAGGATTTGTCACACAACCAACAATTTGTAAGATAATTAAATGATTATAACACATTAAGATTGTTACAGAAGCTAAATAGGTCGTACGATTTAGATTGGCCCATAGAGCATGCTCTATATTGTGTTTCATTATACAGATTGGTGTAGATACAGCTAGTAATGGTTGAAGACTTTGTTCAGGATAGTCTTGGAAACTACTCGAAAGATTTGAAATTAATGACGCTGTTGTAACAAATTCAGATTATTCAACAGTATGCTACGAGATAGGATTTTCTTTGGAAAGGCATTAAAACCATAAGATAGTTCTTTTGCTGCTGCCTACGTTAACCACGTTCGAGACTACTGGCCGTGTAAATTTCAAAGTCGTGTAGGCTGTGAACGTGTTAATAGAGATATTATTGAAGGTAAGAGTTGGTATGAAACAGAGTTGTGAGTGCTCGAGTACCGAGGTATCAGGTTCGAAGCGCCGTGACGTCAGCGCTGATATGAACCGGTTGTGTAACGGCGCATCGTACTCATGTTTAAATACAAAACTATAGTGATCGAATGATCGATCTTGCTCAGACATGACTATATCATCGATAGTGCAACTGATAAGATCATACAATGCAACGATGGTATTTAACTGAGAGCTTCACTTATTACTCTGCATTTTACCGCGTTATGACAAAATAGTCAACGGCAAATCTTAGCAAGTGAAGTTTACAATTGTCGTCTAATCTAAATGCTGAATTTTAAACGGTGATGTGCTAGCAACTTATCATTTGTGAATTATGTAATAATGTTATGTAATTAATATTTATATCATAACAAGATATAGTGAAGCAATAGTACTAAACACATTTTAGACCCGTTATAGAAGGAATTTAAAAAATACTTTTAAAGAAAAATGGTCTTGTAGAGTCAGTCATAAAAATATCGTCGAGAAAATTAAAAAAGGAGGTTTTTAAGTATGGCCGCGCGATAAACCTAGTTTCTTATTTACAAATATGACGAATGTTTACATTTGTGTTGTAATAAATAAGCCTATTGCTATTAGAATTATCAGATAGCCTTCAGCTACTTTTGTTATCAAACTTTTATTGCAAAGACAAGGAGAGGGAATATCTCGTATGGTATGGAATGTTAGATTTATAGATTTTATTTATCTACTAAGAATTAGTTTTAGCACTATTTGATAAGTCCTGATGATTAATACCAAATGTAACTCCTGTTAATTTTGATAATTTTTTGACATCCTTTTAATATATCTAAAGCTAAACAATTTTCGTTGGTAACGTTAGATGATAAAATATACGTGCGAATGAAAAACAAGTAAAATCCATTAGGTATTGTGAAAAATGTAAATGATTTAGCTCTATTGACGGCAACCTTGAGCGCTCGATCGCCGGCGCGACTGCGGAATAAATGAAAACAATGTAGGTAATGATTTTTTTACCGGAGCAGACGAAAATTCAGCGGTAACATTGGATCAAGGTGACCGGTGACCGGTCGGGTCGCGGCTGAGTGGGCTTCGGCTGCGTCTTGCAACTACCACCTACCGCGCGCCTCGCCAGGTTTCGCCTCGACGTCGACGTGTGTACGAGCACATCCGTCGTCAAGTGTGATTAGATTTATCTTCATTAAACAACCGGTATTTTATTCTGTATTCGCACCCTTATGATCGTTTAAGGATTTTAACTTAAAATCAGAGTTAACCATTATGTTGATCGTCGTTAATATATTTAATTCTAAAACTTTTTTTTAATTACGTTTCATACCGTTTTTTGAAAGACGTGTTGTGCAGCTAAATATATCTGCTTTTGTTATTAAATAAGTCTTTGACAAAATATGGATGTGTGTTTATAGATGTTGTTTATAATGTTGGCAATAGTCATTCAAACGGATGCAAACCTGTCCGATGAGTCAGGGGTTCCGGCGTCCATGCCGCGTGCCTAATGTTTGCTCGCATCGGACTAACCAATAAGTGCTTTATAAGAAAAAATGAGGGCGTTTTACTACGCTCACTATCTTATAACGCTTTATATTCTGCTAAATATTTTTTTTATTTTTAATCTTAATTAATAAAAATATTGCCGTTATATGTTCGATAATTTTAGTATAAATTAACTTACATTAATTTTGTTATAATATGATTGGAATTTTGTTTCTATTTATGTTACACCGTTTTAGGAAAATCCTCAACCGACAAGTCATTCACATTCGTATTGTCCTATCTCTTTCCCATCACAATGAGTGTAATATGGTTTTGAGTCACAGCAGTTCTGTATTTCAAGCTATTTTCCGCTATGGTAACAAAAGATTATGCAAACTCGTTGCCACACCCGACCACTGATGATGTAACCTTTGCCTTCATTCGACTTAATGTAATTATTAACGGGGAATAATAATGGTCGTCCTATCGAATTGAATCTTAAAATCTACTCAGATTCAATGCAACATCACAGACACAGACCTTATTAATTCATTAATCTGTAAAACCTTTTGAAATCAAGATTTTTTTTACTGGAAACTGTATCTAAAAAAGCCTTTAAAGCCTTTGAAATTCTATTGTGCCGAAAACTTATAGTTCAATGTCTACTCTCTTTGTCCACAGGCGTAGAATAGAGACGTACCGGCGGCGGCAGTCAGAATGTGTGCCACGATTCGACCAGTCATTCACCGGAGCATGCGAGCAGCAGAACATGGAGACCAGCGCCCTGCAGAAGCGGTTCCTCGAGGGCAAGGCGAAGCGGCAGGCCAAGAAGACGGACCGCAAGCCGGACCTTCCCGCGATCAGTAGCAATCTGCACAGCAGTGTGCATGTGAGCTGTGTGAGCTACTTTGCATCTTTATATTTTTTTTTGTCATACAATCTAAGGCTGTTTTCATATTACTAGTTTCAACATGGTATACAATCAAATTATCTTAAATCAACTATTTTTGAAAATTGTACTTTATGGTCACTATGGTATTCAAATTATAGTATTTAGAAGCTAATTTTTTATATTCGGGTCTAAATTTGAATTTTTAAATATCGTATTCGTGATTAATTTATATCAAAACGCTTAAGCGTAAGTTCTGATGTGAAGGCAGCCTTTTATCATCTTTTATAACTATTTTGTTTCATTTTATTTGTCTTTCTTATATTGACGGCATATGATTTGGCTTCCGTTACGCGAATGGACTGGTTATTAGTCAGACGATATGAATTGGCGAAATGCTACTGTGATCATGTCACAGCGGATATTCCTTGTATTGAAATAATAGGGTTGTCTCGTGAGCTCATTCATATGGTAAACGGTTTTAACGGTCACAAAGATTTCGAAATCAATGTTAACCTTTTTGAAAGAATATTAATAATGTTTTTCAAATAGATTTATGTGTAATTCAATTGTAGTTAATTTCTGTAAAAGAATACAGGATAACTATTTTGATATTTAGTATTGAATTATATGACTCGTATGCATGTACTCGTAAAGGGTCGATGTATAGAGTTGATAAATAGTCGCGGTGGAGTAAACTTCCACGGCACGTGTGTCGCGGGCGGGCACGTGTCGCACGTGCGCCGCAGTTACGTGGCTGTCGCTCAACTCTGAAGTCGTCTGATGTTTGACCAAGTTTTTATAAATCCAAATCCGACATAACCAAGGATACTGAAGTCTACAATTTTTTATGCCCATTTACAAACATTATTTACTCGATTATAATTTAAGCGCCCTTAACCTATTAGAGTGGACAGAGATCACGGACCTCCATTTGGCAAGGTCCTGACATCTTTCTCATATCTTTTACTATTATACGTCTTAAGTTTTTCATCCACCACCCCTACTCACTTTCGTCCCATTTACACATATGTGTAAGCAAAGAGGTTGAGGTTAAGTAACCTCTTTATTCTGTCATTCAAAGCTACCATCCTCATCTATGGTATCCTATTCATTCTAGAGGAATCCCCAAGAAGATGAGTTTCGAAATTAATTAAAAATAGGAGTAGTCTGCTACCTTAAAACCGCAGTATCTCGATAGTTAGATAATTGGCACAAGCTAAATATCATCTAATACTGATAGATTCTCTCCACTTAATAATGGAGGCTTTTGTATTGCGCAAATGTTTTTGCGACACATTTACATTGTTACATGTGCTTTACTTTCACTAACAAGACGACGATTACGCAACCATTTAGCGACGATGTAACGTTTATCGCTCCGGTGCAACACACGAACGTGATCAAATTGTTATACTTGAATGGCGATAACATTTCTTCATGACAGATAGAAGTACAAACAGATCTGCATCTGCATTTATCATACTGTCTCCTAAACTATTACCAGTATAACACATCCACATATTGTAATTGTAAAGCTACGCATTATTCCTTCAATCATGCAGTAAATATGCCATTGCCGATCTTTTGGTCACTTTCCTCTCCAACTTACACGACTAATGATGAAAGATCGTCTTTAATGATGTAGTGGTGTGAATTTACATGGATTTTGTGATTCTTTAACTTATTTTTATATTTGCCTCTTTACTGAGAAGTATACTTACAGATAGGTTAAATGCCTGGTTGCTACTGATGTTTGCATTACCTCGATGTTTTGCATTTTTTCAATAATATGCAAACAATAACTTTTTTATCAACCACATCGTTGTCACAATCATCCTAAGTCTTTTGTAATCTTGATATGTTTTGAAACTTTATAAGATGACTTGGACATAATAATCTTGATAAAATTCCTGTCTCGTTATTCTATACTTGAAAACGATTACATTTTTAAAGTTATATAGGTGTAACAAATCATTCATACTGAACCATATTTTCAAGTTATGAAGTCTTCTTTTCGTGTCTTCTAGCTATGAAATAATAAGATTAGTGACATTTAAAATATATACTTACATTAAGTTAAAACCGTAGATTAAGCGCAAAGAGCCTGTCGTATGGAGTGCGGGGGTGTGTGCCAGGGGAAGGTGCGGGAGGGGTAATTAGCCGCGAGCACGTGCGTAGGTACCCGAGCGCCGGATGTAGCTCGACGTCAATTGACTTGACCCGCTGCATCCCGTGCCTCATAAGACGCCGCTACACTGTAATGACAATCAGTATCTTAATGCTTAGATATTGTTGTATGAAGATTTTTATACTATGCTAAAAGTTACTAGTGCTCGTCGAGTCCGAGCTAAATAATTTTAATACAACTTTTTTGATAAAACTTATCCAGCTGTTTAGGTTAGAAGACAGAACTCACAAGCTATCAGTTATCAATCTTTTCGTAATGGCCGGTGTGAGGCGATGGGGACATCCGCGTTTACGTTAGGGTCGTGATAGCTCGGTAACAGAGGGTAAACGCGAAAGCTACATATTTCCGTCCACCCCAATTGGGGTGAGACCTTAGACGCTTGTACGCATTAAGAGAATAGAAAGCTTTTTATAAAACACGGTGACTCTTATAGACCTTTTTATATCTTATTACGAAGCTATATTTGTATTCTTTGAGGCAGAGAATTCCTTACTTCTGGCGGTTTTTTTTTGACCACTGACAATAGTCTAATTACATATCAGAACAATAGTATTTGAAAAGTTGACGTATTGTTAGATTTCACTTAAAAATAAATAAAACTATACTAATTATATATTTGACCTTCGCAAATACGTATTACACGCATATAAACGATTTAATTGCGAGATACATTAAGCTGTTTGAATTCAAAAAGCCAAGTTATAAATAATACAATGCACTTACCCATATCATAGTTTGTTAACGTGTTAATTATCATGAAACTGATTTGCTTTTAATTAGATTTGCGAAATAATGTTGATTGGCATAAGAACGTCGTGCGATTTTCGTAGAATTGCCGTGCTTTGTTAAATCAGGTATCGTCAGAGGTATTTCCGAATCAGTAAATAACTTTGTAATCTTTAGTGTACCTGTATTTTTCTTGGTGCTTATACACGTGGGCAGTGATAATGTACCTAATGTCATCACTGAATTCCACTCTTGGTTTTTAAATGAACGGTAAATCAAAATGTTATTCGGTACGTGTAATAGTTATTCAGCGTAATGTGTCTTTAATTACGTGAATATAGGGAAGTAGGTGCTATATTTGATAAACTATAGTTTGTTATTTAAAGTTTTTTCATAATATTGTCGCTGTCATTTGGATATTGCTGAAAATAATGCTTATGCCATCGTTGATTGTCTCATATTCTAAAACAAAAGGTCACACTTAGAGTTGTGAGTACAAAAGATACAATTAAGTATTCGTTAATGGAAACTAAGTGAGGCAAGTAAAGTAGCTTATTAGTGTAGCGGGCACTTGGCGTCGCGTCGCGTCGGTCGAGTGCGGTAGGGCACGGTTGTGCAAGCCGCTTGCACAACTTGCGCCTCGCATTGTCTCGCGCCGTTCACTGCGCCGACCTCCGCTCCTACCGCTGTACCGCTCGGCCACGCTCTATCTACCTGATAGATGATGGACTAATATCGACACTTTGATTACTAACCATGGTTTTCTAATCCAACACTCGTAGATGCATATCGTTTTCTCGCTCATTTTCCTTGATAAAACTGAGATATGTTTTTGTGCGGCTGTTTTGTCACATTATTAGCTAACGATGATTTATTCCCGAAAACGTACTGAATGACAAACAATAGTCGCGTACCAGGTTAACAGTTAATTTATAATCAGCGTGAAGGCAACAGTAAAAGACCTTTCATTTTACGTGAATAAAATTGAATATTATTGACGTCATGTAAATATCTATTAAACGATTAGATTGTGCGAATTGGTGATAAGTAAAATTATGTACCAAAATACTAATCAAAATCTGTCATAATAATCCACTTTTAAAACTTTTAAATTAAATTATTGTGCCCCTCAAGGACGTTATGATGATGATCTAGATTTTTTGGGTTGCAGTTACTTGCTATTGTTATTAGACTATTACCCTTTATGTTAAATATTGACGTATTTAAAGAGTTTGTTCTACGTAATATAAAAGGAGTGGAGACCTTCAGCTAAACACATACACAACAAAACGATGAATTATCTAAAGTGAAGGGGATAATTCGAAGTTAAAGTGACATAAATCAGCAGTATGCATGTCCTAAAGTCAATCAATTGATGCCTTGTAATAAATTGATAATAAAATAATTTGACCTGCAAATATGAACTCTCAGTTAACTCAATCGTTGCCAGCTTAAAAAAACAATATTATATGTTAATTAAAAAATTTACCATCTTCTTATTCGGTGTTTAATTTGATTTGCATGGGATTGATTGTGTAGCATCGTGCGTGATACATCATTTGTTTATTATAACTACGCAGTTTTAGCTGTAGTGATCACACACGTGATGCCAACACCGAGGTCCTTATACTTTGTATGTTTCTTACTGCGATGGAAAAATTTTAACCTTCCTTTATGTTGCGAAAGATTTTAAAATACGTAGAGTATTAGTGTATTTTAGTTGTAACACTAAACGGCTGTTTAAGTAACCATTAAAATGACTTATAAAGGTCATACTCTTAATTATTATTGGTTTTATATCGATTGAACTACGTGATAATGAAGTTGTGTTTGGATATTGGTGCAGTTAAAGTATAAATTATGTGTTAATCGAATGCCGTAAGTCCATTTCGCTGCGGAAGTGAGCTCCCAGTAAGCCGGATATTAACAGAGTGTGCGGATTTGCTCGCGCCGCGCCGCGCCTCGTCGCACCGCACGTCTCTCTATCTATTCATCATTGTACAGTTGTTGTTGTCCATATGGATGTTATTGTCTTTGGTTGACCAAGGCTAATTTTATTTGTTTTTCAAAGTAATACAGCAAGTATTATTTAGTAATCGACTAGTAGTTATTTAAGGATCAACTGGGGAGCGAGTTCAAACAAGCGCCCATTATCCTAATATTGTATGTTACTATCATCCCGTAAAAAACTATAGTTTCTATTATTTTCATCTATCACTATGTTTCAAACATTTGGTTAAGATTGTTGTCGTCTTTTCGGAAGTGTGACAATCGGTGTGTATTTTATTGTTATTTGGGTAACTAGAAAGTATGTATAAAGTAGGTGCAATGTTTCTATTATTCTATTTTTGTTTCAGCAACAAAAATTCGGTTGCGGAGACTACGAACCGCCGGCGAAGTTGCAGTGCGGAGGGACCGGAGGCGGCGGCGCGGGGGAGGGCCTCACCAAGTTCTCCGTGGAGATAGTGCAGCAGCTAGAATTCACCACCTCCGCTGCGGACTCCCAACCGCAACAAATTTCCACCAACGTAACCGTTAAAGCCCTCGCGAATGCCGTTAAAACTTCCGGCTCCCCGCCACCTCCTCAGCCGCCTCGTGTCCCGTCGCCGCTGGACTGCGAACGAGAATGCAAAGCGGAATGCAAGTCAGAAGTAGCCGACGATGAGTTTGTAGGGCTAGACGAGTGTGCGGCGGCCTTGGAACGCGATGCCGCGTCCGCTTTCCCCGGCCTGGCTGATCTGATCGGCGAGGACGATGGCGACGATACGTTTGAAGACTTAATAACCGAAATATCGGAATACCCGGAGTTCATGAAAGATTTCGATCTGGACGCGGGAAAGCTGAACGGCGGCGGCGGTTTGGCTAATAGCTTGGAGCCGAACGAGGGTGAGGCCGCGAGGCCTTACAACGGCGGCGAGATGTCTCCGGCGGCTCAGACGTTGAAGCATATGGCAGAACAGCACCAGCAGGCGGCCGGCGGGGACTGGTCGCGGTACCGCGGCTACAGCGGTTACCGGCCGCGCCCCCAGCAGCCCGCCATGGACCACCTCCACATGTCACAGCAGCAGCAGTTACATCTCACTCAGCCTCATCACAATCTACAGGTAAGTTTTCTAAAGTTTCAAACTCTGGATTCACCACAATGCATAGATACATTTTGGTTCATTTTCCTTCACTTTTTTTTACTAAAGTTTAATAATCATTGTATTGTAATAATAACTTATTTAAGTAAAAACTCCTTATAAGATCTAACAAACCTTGCAGGATTTAAAGTTAACGCTCAATAATTTCCCGCCAAAAATGTAATACAAGGTAGTTATCGAAGCCGCTTCCGCGGACGCAGCGACGCAACGCCGGAAACCTGACGATTACGCAAACATTGGGCATTGTAAATTTGAAAGAATTGTATTGTATTAGTAGCAGAAAGAGTATCTCAGTGAGCGGATTGCGTTTAGTAATTGAAAGTGTTCTTTATTGGTTAATTCATGATAAGACATAAAAAACATGGGAGTCTGGTTCGGTATCGACCGGGGGATTGTGCGCGCGCCGCCCCTCCACTCGATGGATATTGCTAGGGCTTCCACAAGTTATATTTCACTTTTCAGACTTATGTTTGACGCTATTGAAAATCTTTTAAATATTTAAATACAAACTTGATTCAAATTTTTCTTTAATCTTCTTAAATAATTAAATATTTTTTTAGAGAAATTACCAGAGTTACGATGTAATTATTTGTATTTTAAAATCCCAGTACTTTTTATAGGTAATTATTTTAATAGCAAAATTCTAAGTTCAAAAGTTAACTGGTTTTTAAGTTTTTATTAAGCTAGACTAATGTGATAATGGGGAGTTTATTTTATCGTTACTTAAAAAATAGTAAGGATAAAGTCTGTGAGGAAGGGAACGTGTGGACACAGTAATCAGTACGAAGGGTGTCGACTGCCGACGCAAGTGCGACCAGCCTGTCCCTACTGTCTTTTTCTTGCGTACAGCTGCTCACAGGAACCTACGGAAATAGTCCTTAATAATAGATTTAACGCAATGTAGTTTTTAAAAACAAAAATTAACACTTTGCCTTTACCTGTCATGGCAAACTTATGATGTGGTTTTACCTAATAAATTTTAATTAGTTATCAAAAAACCAGCTCTTGCTACACGTAAATATAACATGTTGACGTACTTATGCATATTAAAATTATTATCAGAGGCTTCATCATCTCCCCTGCCTTTTCCTACTCCCGTA
>DVQG01001331.1:0-11028 GCA_018231605.1 Papilio ambrax
GAGCAGCACATACTGTGCCGACCCTCCATAAGGGATAAGGGCAAGTGGATGATGAATAACTAAACTGTGTGTGTGGCGTATTTTTGAATAATTTTTTCTTTATTTTAAAGCTCTACACTCACGACACGCTTTGCTTATTATTAAACGTAGGGGATAAATAAATTATAAAAAAAAACCTACATGTGGGAAAGGGATAAACTACAAGCTGCCAACATTAAGGAAGTAAGATTATTATGGTAACGGTGATGTAGACTTTTGCAATTGTGAATTTGACAAATGTAATAAAATAAACTCTTTATAATTTCATGCGGCTGAGACCGCACGGGGTCAGCTATCGTAGTTTTCTAAATTGTTTTCACAGACTTCTTATGATCGAATTATTTCGACATTCTATCATATGAACACAAAATCGTGATTACGTCGCTTCATTGTTGAATTCGAAGAAATATGTTGCATTTTAGAATTCCCTTACTAAGCCAAAGTATCTAGTTACTTGTCATCTTTGTAACAATTTCTCTTAAGTATAAATATTGAATGTTATGTTAGATTGAAAGAAGGACAATGGTGTTATGTAGCTATACTTAGTGGATTAACTAACATCGTATTGTATGAAGAAGCTAAAGAATACTTTATTGTAATAGAATACATTATATTTGCATTATTCTAACCAATAATACTACAAGTGTAATGTCAGACATTTATTTTCAAGCTTTGTTAACTTGATAACCTAATTTCTTACCACACGAATTCGGCCTAACCGCAATCTTGTTTAAAACCAATTGTCGGAATTCAAACGAGTAAATGATAAAAAATCCGTTATATTTTTATGTGGACTGCGGTTTATTTCATGTTATTTTATACTGTAACGAATAATTTACAAATATCTTACAATATCGAAAATGTGGATGAATTGTGTAAGAGAGGATATGCTTAAGAGAGGAGTGGATTCAGATATGACGACTAGAGATGTATGGAAGAGCAGCACATATTATGCCGACCCTCCGTAAGGGATAAGGGCAAGTGTATCATTACAATACCGAAAATAACGCCAAAGTGGCATCCCTATCGAGCAATCTAGTTATCAGAACGAAGTTCTTAGGTAACGTAAAACAGACGAATTGAGAATCTTTTCTTTTATTTCATTCGGTTAATTAATGTCTATTGTATACTACAGAATGGAATTGAATATAAATTCCTAGAAAGTATCGCTATTTGTCTGTCATATGCCGTCATAATTCGAATTGTTCGTATTCCATCATTGCATAGCTTTCCGCGTTGCAAAAACATACGGTAATTGCCCCGTTTAGTTATTAATGTGTTTAACGACAACTAAAAAGAATGTCATGATTACAATCAACCGGAAGGAGAATTCTTTAATGCGGTAATCATTTCTTGTTTGATTGTTCATTGTATGCGCGTATTTTTGTGCATTCAGCAATCTCAGCGTTTATTACGTTTGATTCGAAAGATTTCGTTTTTGTGACTTAGAATATCATACACCATAAATTATATTGATAAATATTTGCTTGTAGTTGTAGTTATTGCCTGACTGGTCCTACCTAAAGATGTATTATAAAGTAAATGAACTATTAAAATTAGTAAAAGTTTATCATAGATTTTGTAGGATATAGCAATCTAAAATGGAGATTTTATAATAAAATATCCAATAAAAATCCGGCAATTTTTAAAGCTAAAAAAATATCGATGAAGTACGTTTATCTTGAGTATTAAATATAATCTTAAGACCTTCATTAAATCAATTAGATGTGAGCGCGTTGGTCTAACATATGATGGCGTTGAAGGTAATTGCCCCGAGGCGTGTGATAGCCGCGAAGCAAATGAGATGAGAATTTTCCCATTACCATATCCGCAACACCGTGACATCGGCATGAGGAAGGCTCAAGTGACATTTATTGACCACCAGTGATTACGAGTATAATTGTTATGGATAAGAATAGAAAAGTATTTATTACTAAAATTACCAGGTTCATATTTGGAAGTTGAAAAAAATCTACTTTTATGTAATGTGGTAAAATGTTGTATTTTTTTTTTAATTTTCGACAAGCAATGTGTAAAAAAGAAAGTTTCATGTAAATTATTTTTTCTATATCTTTAAAATGTACTGTTCAAACGACAATGTTAATAATATAAATAGTGAATTGTTAATATTTGTTAGTATAACTAATTACCGTTATAAAGTTTATGTTATAATTATCAAGTCATGTCCTTATTATGTTATTTCTCTAGGAATTTTATAGCGATCAGTAAATAATTCCGACCGCATTCTCGCTGTGGGATCAGGATATAGTTTCATGTTATGACAGGTATAAAAAGTTATGGAAATATTTATAGATTAACATTTATTGCAGAGCTTTCATTAAAGTGTTACCTTTAGCGTTGTATTGCGTTTCTTCTATACTAACATTATAAACAGGAATCATTTGTATTTCTGTTTGTATGCGATTCACGTAAAAACTACTTTGCCGATTTTAAAAATTCTTTCTCCATTAGAAAGGTTATCTGTGAGTAACATATACTTTTTAATTCCACGCAGAAATTGCGATCAACAGCTAGTATATTTTAAGACGCAATTTATTAAGGTTTTTACATCGAACTATAAACAACTAACATGGAAAACACACTACAACAGTAATTTAGTAATCTTATAATACAAATTATGGCATAAATGTTGCCATGTTGTTTTAATGTTCAAATAATTTGGTTAAACGCATACAAGACTATTAATGCAGGTTCGTGCTTTAGGTTATTTCAAAAATGTTTGATCAAACCAAAGAAGGTATAAGTAAACATTTACAATATGGAATGCAGTTTTCTGATTAGTTAAGAACAAATGTTTACAAACACGAAGAGTACGATGAAAATTTAGGTAAACCAAACAAAATGCTCGTTGAGCTTCATTGAACACTTGCGAACAAACATGTTTACAATTACCGTTGTATTTCACAATTATCTCTTTCGAACTAGGATTTCGTAGGTCTATCAAATATATTGTTTTTGATTACAACTTTTGTTTAAGACAGTACCTAATTTAATTAATCAATTAGTGTCAAAACACCTCTATGGATTATTTTTAATTAAATTTCGCAGCTAAAGTAGTATCAGTACAAAATGTCGGCTTGCTATTTATTAATTGTCTAGAGAAATAGATATCGTATTCGCCAAGAACATTATAATTAAAACTTCGTTTCAATTTACCATTATAAATATCAACCTATTAATTTCAGTTATCGTTAAACTGCTCCCTTCGACGTCTTAAACATTTTATATTTCCTTCAAAGTGATTTCCAAGTTCCCCTCGCGAGGGTGCTCGCCTATTAAGACTTGTTTTCAAATTCAACCTCAATATACATATTTAAATTTCTGTCGAGTAAATGTAGGGACATTATAACGAAGTCAGAAACTTCGAGAATTTTATGAACAAAATGTGTAGTGTTTTATGCAGTGTGTACGTACATTAATGAGTTTATTCCAAGCCATAACCTTACATTATGTTGCATCACGAGAAATGCGTAATAAATTCAATGAGCCGTTCGAATGCAACATATTACTTCGTGTAAACAAACCAAGTATTGTTTGCCAATTAAGAGTTAAGACTCGCTCTCGACGTTGGCACGAAAGTTCCACGCTCTTAAGCCATCGAGGTAAATGAAAATGAATTTTATAGTCATTAGTTTTAGATGCGATTTGTAACCGGGGACTTGTATTCGTATGTACGTAGGAAGCAAACGCCTAGAGCTTTTATAATGAGCGTTGTTTTATAGATGAGCCGGGACGGGGAATCCATCCCGGTATTACATTTCCATTATCATAGAATAAAAACATAGAGTAGATTACGTTATAGATGGAACATGATTCGTGTAGTTTTTACAACTATTTTACCACGAAGTGAACTTTTCAAAGTCTCAAATTTACGTCACAAGGTTACAATTGGGTAATTTCTAATATGTTTATTTGCTTATAAATTTTAACTACTCTGTTTTTCGATGCCCAACAATTTGTTCTGATTGTCATTGTTTAAAAATTAGCAATTAAGTGCCATTCAATTAGTAACAAGTTTAATTCTAAATATTGATTGGATTTAATTGTCAATTTTGGTAACTTCTACAAAAGCTTATGTGGTTGTTGCATTTAATCAAATTGTAACCCGAATGAGTGTTGTTTTACTTAAAGAAGTTTGTAAGTAGGTAAAAATTATAATAAAATTAACTGCAACTAATTTACATTATTAACTTGAAAGTTCCACATAAACGTAAAGCAATCAATAATGCAATCAGCTTTTTTAAGTGGAAACATTAAAATGATTTGTTATATTTATCTGGAGTTGACATTTATTTATCATATTTAATTAAGATATATGTATTAAATCAGTAGCTCGCTTCGTTTTGAATTCGCGATGCGAATCAGATATTATTAATTAGATATTTATGTAAATGTTACAATCGTTAAAGTGTTTAGATTAAATATTGATACTTTGAATGTGTTTTAAAAAAATCGGTATTTAGTTCAAATTTTGCATGTGCGGATTTATCAGCTTTCTTATTTTAGATATTACATTTTTTCTTCGAAATAACCTCAAGCGAAGATTTGATAGTACCACCAAACTCACACTTAAAGTGAACGAATCCCTGAAACTTTTTTAAAGATGTCAGAGAACCTCGATATACTCCTAGTTATAACGCCTAATTGATTTTTAACGAGTAACTTATAAGGCTCATTAGTATCAGAATGTGTCTAAAAAACATGCCAGCAGTGTTTTATCAAATTAGTTTTTTCAGTTACATTCCAGAGCTTTATGTCGAGATGTCGAGGTCAGGTCGCGAGAGTTCGTGTCTACGCAAACTCTTACGCATTAACTATACGTAGAAATGCACTTGTGGCCGTCAGTTGGCACTCGTGCGAGTCTACTTAGAGTCAATGACCTAGCACGCGCCCTTCTCAATGACACCTCTATGATATTATCTAAATAAATCCCACGTATATTCTACAAAAACAACTCATCTATAATAGTAATAACTCATACTTAACAATCGCTTTACATTGGTTAAGATCTGCATTGAAATAAATTTAATTTATGTTAAGTATGACAATATTATTAAGGTACATCACAATTACATATAACTTAACACCATTACTATCATCTCAATATTAAGTATTTAATAAGTTAGAATACTGTAATAATAATCGTTCAACAACAAAGAAAACTTTCAAATAAAAAATCTTAAAAAAACAAAACAAACTCCGTCTAACTTGTTTCCCTTTCAAAATGCTGGCTGCAAAAATGCCGCTTTTATATTTTTAAACGAAGTTACATCGTATTTGTTTAGTCTATGTTTCTCCCTCGCTTTGTATTACGTGTTCCGATTTACTTTTGTATCGAATATTAGTTTATTGCCTTTACAAAATTCATCTCTACCTCGCATCAACCCTCCCGTCTAG
The DNA here is from genome assembly GCA_018231605.1 of Papilio ambrax. NCBI lineage: Eukaryota > Metazoa > Arthropoda > Insecta > Lepidoptera > Papilionidae > Papilio > Papilio ambrax. The sequence continues at coordinate 5,458 of DVQG01001331.1, forward strand.
ACTAAAGCTACGTTCAAGTTATTTAATCTTAACTAACTTCGATATAAATACTTGTAACATATTGAATTTCACTTTCACATTTCTTCAATGTTCATAACTTAATAGTGGTAAATGAGTTTCTTTGCAATAAACTATCAGACTATCAGTGTAAAACACTTTCGCATAACATTAGCATGTCGTTATCAACTGCTCGCGATAATTTTAGCTGCAAAATAAAGCACTAATTTGACGTCAATTTAAAAGAGAACTTTCATCAAGCGATGTGAAAGTGTTAACAGAAATTAAAGCATTTTTATGCTGAAATTTAAGTAACAACTATAACAGTAATAGATTTACGTTATTCTCTTGTTAAAATAACTTTTTGTTTTTTTAGGTCGTATTGACACCTTAAGTCTTATTCTAAAACATAGCGGTAGGTTTTTAATTAGGCCTTTTAATCCATTATACGAGAATCTATTGACTTAACTAAGAACTTTTATATTTAACGGAATTATAATTAACATTAACATAGTTTTACATCAAGTATTTTAGTCGATGTTTATGCGGACAAGCGTTGCTAACTTGTCACTTAAACCTAGCAAGCGATGCATAAATAAGACATGTCAGGTTTGCGTTTGAGCGTGGCGATAGAAAAAACATTGATAAGCTCATGTGACTTCTACTATTTCGCATAGAGTTAGCATCTATTTTCCGTGTCAAAAAACATTAGCCAGCAATCCATATAACGGTTGTCTAATTTTATTCTTGGTATCTCACCAAACTCGATACGCGCATGTACTGAGTTCGACGTTATAATAAATACGCATATAAAATCCACTTTCAATTCAGGAGAATATCTCCCGTCATTAGCAGATATTCTGCGTACTCTGTATTGTCGAAGCCGCGCCCTTGCATGGTTATGGCGGAAACTAATCTTCTTTCGCCGATCCGTGTGCCGATATAGAACAGAGTCTGTAATTGGGTATTACGGTAATACAGCTCTATTACTATCCTCGTGTGCTTTATGTTACGCTCTAGTAAATATACTCGATACGAATACTTCGGAGCGGAAAAGTAACTATTGTAAATGATATAGGAAGCGTTGGAGACTTAATTGTGTCTGAATAGTGATTCACTTTCCTATTTATTCTATGTTGGGATTGTAATATTTACTACATCACTTTTAACCAAAGTAATTCAAATCATATTGAATAATAGTCGAATTTTAACACAATCGACACATTATAAAGTTTAGTTTTGTCTTGACTTCTATTGCATGACATGTATACGTTTTGAAATCAAATGTTTAACTGGATATTATTTTTATATTTCTAACATAGATTCTTGATAAGCACAACGTAGTCATGTAATGCGAATTTGTTCGTAAAATTAATTTTCGATTCGCGTGGGGTGCAACAAAAGTATTCTAGATGCGCGTGTCCAACCGTTTGGTTTATTTGTCGACTTGCATTAGAACGGTGCAATTCGGACAGTGATTTATATTTGGGGGGTGGGTGCCACCCTCGCATCGACGTCACCGGCCACCGCATATCGTAAACATCGATTTTTTAAATCAAAATATATGGACGTTTCGATTTGTGTCAATACGGAGTCGAATGTTTGTTGATACGCGCAAAACAAATAAGTCGTAGTCGGCATCGACTAGCTAGCGTAATAAGTTTATTTTTTTATTTTTACAAGTTGAAATATTAAATCTCCGATGGCAGTAAAATACGATGTGATTTTCATATCCACATATATTCACATTGTAAATTTTGAGTTCCTAGTGATGTGAAGAATACGATGTACACAAAATATTACATTAATGTCATTTAGAGCGCTGTATCAAAACATCTAAGAGGGAGTCACGATTCATACTCCCCACAGGATGTGGAACGAACACACACTTTTTGTTTTTATTGTTCAAGTGTCAAGACGAAGAAACAACTTTGTTCAAATCCTTTGCTTCATTTCAAGTTTATGACAGTTCAATATCGATAAGGAATACAGAATAAAGATCTCCGTTATGTTTTGTATAATTCTTTTGTGTAAGAAATAACTGTTCTAGTTAATTACAGCTATCCTGATTAGCTTATTGCTTGATAGGGTGTAAGTGGGCCGTACGTCAGATCCGACGGATAAGGTATTCGGCGATTCGGCGTGACCGTGCCAACTTTTTGCCATTTCCCGCTATCATCTGACATCACCTGTCATTGAGCTAATTAAATTAAAACATCTGAGCATCAACAAAAAGTAATTATGCGCGAGTTTAAAAGGGAATGATTAACAAGCTGACAAGCAGCCAATTAACAACAAATATTTTTATTAGACGCCATGTTAATTGTAAAGTCACAGCTGTCAATCTCAGCGATAAGAAATGTAACCGTAATTAAACGGTGATATTTTTTAACAAAGCGGATCTTGATATGTAGAATTTAATTTTTAATTTTGCATATTTACTTAACAATTAATGTAAGTTATTAAATCTGATTACAATAGAGAACCATTAGTTCAAATTTAAAAGGCAATTACAAGTTTTATACATGTTTTTGGCTTTATTAAATGAATTTGGATGTAATAAACATCAATAAAAACGTATGAAAACATCGGTTTATACATTTTGATAGAACATATATTAAAGACGTATAAGGTAGGTACCCTGTCTTAGATCGATAGGGCGAACAGGATCGTAGGCTCGATTCGACCGGCTGGTATGACGCACGCAACGGTACACGATCAGGCTCATTGAGGCGCCTGCTAACGTTTAAATCGCTAAGGGAATGGTGCAAATGTACAGGAATCAAAGGGAAGGAAATGTTTATAGCTTTATGTCACGCATACAGTTATTTAGTCCCTTTTCAAACTGGGAGGTTATGAACATTTGTTTAAGAAAACTGTAGAGAATATTAGATAGAGAATATTATATGTAAAAGGTTTTAATGAGAAATCCATGAGATTTTATTTATTTTCTTATTAAGCCGAAAGTTCGATTTAACGGAAATTGCTTTAGTGCAGTAATTTTAGGGCACATATGTAACTCGTTATTGTAGGTATACAAATCAAGTTACCAAGCTTTAGTTGCATGCGTGACCGGAAATGACCTCGTCTTATTGAACGGATTTAATATTTTTTCTTTAAATGTGTAAATATTACGACAGTCAATCAACCATAATAACAGTGTCTTATACTATTTTCTACCTAAGAAAATAATTTTCATATTAATCAGAAAATTATCTTCTAATAGTTTTCTATGCGATATATTTTGCGGAGTAGTTATAGATATCAGTATCCTAAAATCTTAGATATTGTTGAACCAAAAGTGTTCTATAATTAGAATAGCACGCTAATATTAGATATTCTTCGACAAAAAAGCGTAGTTCGACATCCGTTAGAAGTTACGAGCATAGCTCACGTCTATCGCAAACTATCGTACCGTTCTTGACGCTATCGACGTAAGAATCGTAAATTGGATAACATTCTTAAATGAAAAAAAAAAACATCCAATTGAATCTTGAAAAAATGTTCCTCCTTTACGTAACCATAATTGGATGCGGTCGTTGACATAAAGTATGCCGGAACATTTACTACATTTTTACGCGTTAGAAAAAAGCATCAAGAATCACTTTCGAGTCTAGATTACAATGGGATTTCTTTACAAGAAAAAACTAACAATTGTAATCAACATTTGACGTCTTTATCGTGCAAGTTTTTCTTTAGTTTTAAAAAAGAAACTGGTTTATAAATATTACTTGCTCGTTTATATCGTATTGCTAAATGAATATAGAGTAGGTAGTTGTTTGTCTTTAGGAATGTTTTCTCGAACATTTCATTATCTTCTTCCTTCTTTATAAACAGAAAATCTTAAGTTTTATTTGTATTATACCTAATTTGGATATTATTTGACATCGTGGGCAGACGCAGACTACTTGAGTCGTCTGAAACCAAGTGCAAACAGATCGAAAACACGGAAAGCTGCTATCGAGAAAGTTGCACGAATTTCATACGATGTCGTAACACAAATCGTGAGGTAGACAATAAAATTTAACAATATTGTGCATGTCTTAAAGTGCAATAACGAAATAAGACTTATTTCCGACAACTCAGACTGACTTCCTCTACATACTTCCTGTCCGATAGTTTAAAAACAATTGAAGAATGAATCCTATGTGCTTCGTTTGTTTTATCCGTGTTAATTTCCTCACGCCGACAAGAGAATTGCAATAAAAACATCGACACATGCTCAGAGAGTAATTGAACGCCCTTCGCGCCCTGTGTTCCCTAATTGCACGGTCGGAGATTCCCACGCACCGCTGTAGATCTAACTACGTCTTGAAAGTTTTAAGGTACAAGTTTCATACATAGCTCATGTGTATACATAATTTATTAATTTATACGTCCATGATAAGTGTGGAATGTAAAAAAAGTAAATCCTTATCGATAAGGAGAAACGCAACATTTTTGTTAGCTCGGTTTTTGTTTAACATCTTGGGTTATTATTATTATGATTAAAACTAGCTTTCACCCGCAACTCCGTCCGCGTGGAATAAAATAAAACAAAATGAGTAGCCTATGTGTTCTTCTAGACTATCCACTACATCTACACCAAATTTCATCGAAATCCGTTCATCCGTTTTGGCTACAAACTTTAACAAACATTCGCTAAACTTTCGCATTTATAATATTAGTATGATTAGTATGATTACAGTTTATCTTACTTTAAGTTAATATACTTTTTAGTGAAGTAATAGTAATAAGTTCAAGTAAATTTTAAATCGGTGTTCTTTCTTTGTGTTGTTGCATTGTCGAGCGATTTGATTAATCTTAAGAAGACTATGAATAGGAAGTATGTGAACTAGAGCTCGTAATTGGACGCACCCAAGCGGCGCTAGTAATTGATACAGCTAGATAACGGTTCCTCAGGCAAATATTAAGTACGCCCTTTTATGCATATGCCGTATCCATATTTCGCGGTCACGGTTGTATGATAACATTGCATTACAATTGCAGTTACCGCCTCCAAATTTATACACTCCTGGGTGTTCATACCATCTTACTATAGAATGCAACGTGTTGCAATACATACAGTTAACGGAAACGATGCTTATCTCGTTTCTATCGGACGCTAAAGCTCGTATGCGAGATTTTTAATTATCACTTATTGCGGATAAATTATAGATGGTTACAAATTATGGTCTACATAATTGCAGATAGCTTAATTTGTTGCGTCGATTTAAGTAATTATTTTATCCATGATCAAAATGAGGTCAAAGCTAACAGGTTGGTGACCATTATTTAGTCTATTTAGATCGTGTATATAACTTAGTGGCAACTGAAACGTTTTATATTTAGGCTTATTTTGTTTTTACGTAGATCTTAAATACTTTTAATTATTGAGATATTTACGAGTATAACAAGAATTTAGCCAATATTAGTGCCTCCATATTCTTTAATATTGTAACTTTATATTTTTACTAGCTGTTCCCGTGCGGCTTCATCCGCATGCAATTGTGAAAATTTTATTTTATTGTTTACATTCTTCAAATTATCAATAGCAAATGTCAAAATGACATGACATGACAAACCTTGGCAATC
>DVQG01001332.1:0-11027 GCA_018231605.1 Papilio ambrax
AGGCTCCGAGCCCCTCGGTGGGGACGTATAGTGAGCTGGTGATGATGATGATGAAATGTTTATTTGGAATCGTGAAAACATTTTATAATAAAAAAATTAAAATGTATTTTATTGTTTCTACTAAATATTACATAACCAATAAAGAATTTTTAAATGAGTGAAATATATTTCAAATAGCCAAACGTTTATTACGAAATTTACTAAAAAAAATCCTAACATCGACATTAAAATTAAATTTTAGAAAAGTCAAATCAGCCAATAACTTACATATAAGACCTAAAAAATAGACACGATAATCAACATATGAAACCAACCTTAATACAACTACGTATAAAGAACAAAACAAGACGCTACAAAATTTAAATCCGTGACAAATAAAGTTCTACCCGCTTGTAAAATAGCATTACTCATTTGATAATCCTATTTCTTCGTAGGCTGATCCGGTACATCGAATTCACTGACTTGCGATTCAACCAACTGTTTGCTCCGTAATTTGACAATAGCATGATTGGGGACGTTTGGATCCTCAATTTCAAACTCGATCAGACCTGGCAATAAAAATGTCGAGATAACCAATCAAGTAACGGTAAATGTTTTCATAATAATGCTAATGTTTTAAAATCTTAATTTACGCTACAAACTGACACCAACACTATTCCCCAAAATAATGTTAAATCACAAATATCCATAATGATTGCCGACATTGCCGGTGTAAGATAGCACTTGAAGAAGAATCTTAGAAACCACAGTTTTTAACAATTCTTTTTATAACCAAAATGTGTCGGAAGATTAAATGCCCAACATCAAGCATCCCTCCATAGCTCTTTAGTATAAAATACGTTTGTCCAAACTTACCTCCTTCTGCAACAACTTCATCTTTGTAACTGTCGCGCATAGACCTCGCCAGGATATTGTGATAGAACTGGTTGGCATTCGCACGAATTTCACTAGTTACCTCCATTTTAGATATCGCCTGAATCAAAACGTTCAGCTTCTGTCGTGCATTCAATATCAACTTGTCGACTGTAAAAGATCCAGTTTACACTGTAAGTGATTCAGTAAACAAAATATAGCAAGTTTGATTGGTACAAAGCAATAAATACAAATGGCAAAGAAAACTTAAAAGTAAGTACAGGTATCAGATGGATAAACTTTGAACATAATCATCATAACTCGTATTTAATAGATACGTAAAGTTGGTAAAAGTAAGTATTACTTTTCTAATAAGGAAAAGTAGGAAATGAGAAGCTGAATTGATGGAATGACAATTAGGAAGAAGAAAGCTCCTCTCTCTGTGCGTGACTTCCTCCATAGGTAGTTAACGTTACAATTGAGGATGTCTTTGGACAATGTTTTCTCCATTTCATGAAATTCAGTTGGCCACTTGCTCATTTGCCACTTTATGTAACATAAACACAAGCAAATTTATCTCCAGTACTTACAATCAGCTTCCACTTCTGGAACGGGTTGAATCGTTTCATCCATCGCGTATTGTATAGCTGTGGGAACAGTGGGCGGTGATCTAGCGACATTCGCAGCACCTGCACCAATTAAAACACCAGGATTGTATATCAAGTATATATTAAGTGTGTGTTTAAACTAACAAAATATAAAAAAAACTGCAACAGCAGAATGCTAGTGCAAGTGCTCTTAGTGCAAGAAAATTTGTATCACTTTAATTAACATAGGGAACCGTCAAGAAAAAAGGAACCATCGCCAAATACTCATTTTGATTGACATAAAGCTATAGAAATTTGTTAATGAAGTGAAATAGACACTCACCAACACTTGATAGCAACTGATTTATCTGTTGTAATGATGTTTTCATTTCAATAATAAGTCGTCCTTTTTCATCTAAAGATTTCTTTAGGTTGTTCTCTTCGCGAATCTCTGCTTCTAATGACGATTTTAATTGATCTTTCTCTAGAAGATACCTAAAATATAATTTTATGCTTTTAATGTATTAATTAGTATAAATATTGAAATATAATTAAGGATTAGAAGTAGTTGATTTCTTTAAATAAACTTTGTGTCTTGGAATAACTGGTTAACATTCACTTTCGTCATTACATTAGTTTGGGTGTTGTGTACTCACTGAGCAGTTGTTTCCTGTCCCACATTCTTCAATGAATCGAGCATCAGTATAGCGTGCTTGCGGTCTTCCATCAAAGCGTCCCTCTTCATACTATTTTGTGTCAACTGCGTCATTAAACGTTCCGATTGGTATTTTTGTTCTTTTAATCTAAAAACAGAATAATTACTTACAATATTTCTCTATCCAGATAAAAAAATTTTCATGCAAAGATTTTTTCTAGTAGTTTTAGTACGGGTTGCGATTATAACATTAGCATTTCATTGATATCTCTAAACTGTTGATATGCGCTGGTAACTTTGTGAATCCACTATGAGGAAAAGGCACAATGAGGTCATGAAAATTCTTCACTACTTTATGTTAGTAAATTTAATTAAAGATACATATTTACCTTAGAAGTATTTGATCAAACGCTGTCACCAATGTTCCGCGCTGAAGGCTCTTGCAAATGCCCATTACTTCCTCTAATTCCCAATGCACAGAATGGAGACTGACATTATCTTGTTCTTCGTAGAGTTCATCGAGATTTGTTGCTTCCTAAAATATTAATTTAATTTAGAACAACCCTAAGAATGCAATTAGAGTTAAAATGCAAGTACGAATTTTGCAAATTAATTATCAAGTAGAACTAGTTTTTATCAGTCACAAGGGCTTTGATTTCCGCCAGCGCTGATGACTTCTTACGCATCATGGGCTTATTATCTATAGTAGTTAATTACAATATTTATGAACATCTTTTAGAAAAAACATGTAGGCCTTTAGTCATTGAAAGAATAATACCTCTTTACGGATGAGATTGGGAAAAGACTCGGTCAAGTAAGTGACTTCTCGGCGCACAAGCTTCAAAGTTCGCTCCCTCTCTTTCATGTTTGCTTTGATCTCTTTTTCCAACTTGTTAAACTCGTACTTTCTGTCGTCCAAATACTCCATAGCGAGTTGGCCCATCTCGGTAGCACCCATTAAGCACTTACCTTGAGCTCGGCAGTCTACTTTTAGCGCTTCAAGTACAACCGTGAAGTAAGACGAATCCTAGACAAAAAGATCAAAAAACAACTGAGTGGAACAATACAATACCACCACAGGTTCTGTATGTTGAGTGGTAAGAAAATTTCACGATGATTTATTACATTCTCTCGAATAATTTAAAAGCAATATAGAAATATCCATGCTAAAAAACATCGGAACCTTTTTAAGGATATCTAAAATCTTCTTATACATGACTTTAATAGCAAGAGCAGCGTTCTTTTTGATGTTCGCACGTTGGACATAGTTGGCGACAGCTTGCTCCTTTTTCTCGGCAGGCAGTTTTCCGCCCATCTCATACAATAACCGATCCCGAATCTCAGCTGAGGCTAGCTAAAAACGTACAAAGTTATTGTAAAATTACAGATAAGTATAGTATGTAAAAATATTACTTTAATTAAGTCATCTAACCTGTATGCAACGAAACTTTTCCATTTTCTTCTTCTTTGTGTATCGTATGCGATCCAGTTGCTTCCGTTTGCTGAAATTCTCTTGATGAATGCTCTCTAAAACTTTCTGAAAAAGCAGTAAATCTAAAATTTCTAGTTATAGATTAACTAGATAAGTAATTTTTTCGCAGGGAGTTTCATTTTGATGTGGATCTATTTAACGGTAAAGAGATCTTAATTTGTCTAGGGTGGTACTCATTTAACGTAGTATAATTTGTAACTTACATCTGCTTGGCTGTTCATGTAAGTCAATTGCAAACGTCTATGCTCTTGAAATGCATTCCTTAAGAACTGTTTGTCACCGTAAACCACCACACCGAGCTCCTGCCTTTTGGTTGTAATATCTTTCCGTAATTGACGAATATCACGTAAATAACGTCGTTTCTGCTTTGCCAAGTCCCCTTCATGAATTTTGCGATCTCGTTCTGCAACATAGTATTGTATTGTAGTACAAGGTATTGCAACATTGTTGTACTGACGATTTGGCGAGCAAAGCTACTTAGAATAATCAGGTAGTACAATATCTCACCATATAGTTTGATGAGCCCGCGGTACTGGTTGATTTTGTCCTTTATCACCCAATTCTCGTCCTGCATTCCATGAATGCGGACTTTTGCCGCGGACAACATTTCTAGATATTTTTAAATACCTTTGGAACAATAATACTTAATTACTTTACCTATTTAACTTTTTACAAAATTTATTATCAAATCAATCAAAAATCAATTGACGTCTAAATGACTATAAATATGTAAACTTTTTTATGGCTATTCAAGAAAGAGTTAATAAATATATAAAAGTAGATTGAATATTTTTTTTACGCTTCTTAATTTGGAGACTATTTTGGTATCGAAAAACGACCTTCTGACTCGGAGACCTGCCATCATCATCTCCACTACGTCATCCTACTCCAGTTGTGTCCTCTCGAAATATCTCTATCACCCGTCTCGGAGAATATTACAGTGAAACTTCGACATCTTACTATTATTTTAAATGCCAAAGTTTAAATGGACGGATGTTTGTTAGAGTTTGTCGCCTAAACAATTAAATGGATCTCGATGTGGCATAGACTTTGTTTTTTTCTAATTCTAAGTGGACAGTGTCGTGGGCGGATGCTACTACAAAACAATTTTTACATAGAAAATCCTTACGATTAATCACTCTCAAATTAGACATGCAAAGTCAACTTCAATCGTCTGAATTTATTTTACTACTCCCAAGTCATAAACACTAACAGGGACAGGGACGCCTGACTAATCAAAACGCTGCAAATATATTATAATAAATTTTTATTACAAAGTAAGGAAGAAACGAAATGATTATGTAATATCTTAATTAGTGTCAACCATTTTTGTACGCCCATCTGGATCGTTAATAACCGAACACAATGCTCTGTGAGTTCGATCCCGACAATGGGTGCCTTGGGGACAATTGGCGCAAGTTGTTCCGGCTTCATAAATTGGAAATCCTTCTATGTTCCCTGCCGGACCATAATTACAAAATGTGAAAGCAATGATTTTTAAATCTCTTCGCTTTTTCTTTTTCGAAACATTATCCATAGAACCACGATATAAAGGAGACTCCACATTCTTGTTTTTAACAGTGGTCGCAAAATCTTCAAATCGAGAAACTTGTCCAGATGTCATATATCTTGTTCTCCGCAGAATGTTTTCTGTTGTTGTTGTTGTAGTCGTTGCTTGAAAATCATTAGATTCAAAAAGTCGTACACGTCTTCTTTTACGAAAAAGAACACACGATGGTTTCCGAACAGTACAAAGAGCTTGCGAGCATCCTAATCGCCACGTCGAAGCCCACGCGGCTGCAGAGTACCAATGCGCGTTACACCCGCCCGGTGCGCTGCAATTACTGAGTTTGAATGACCACACATTCTCTGGTTGCATAGATCTGGAACCGGAGAACCAGGCTCCCACTGCATCCGCAAGCAACTGCGCTTCTGTCACTCTCGGCACAACTGGACGTACGTCCATGTTCTGTAACGCGTTAAACCTTATAGTATTTCGACACTCATCGTGCCGTTTTTGACACTGTCTAGCCCAAACTTCAGCCATCTCTTCTAGTTCGTAATCCCAATATAATTTTCTCATATTAGTAGCCGGTGGTTGAGCAGCTTCTAAGCCCATAGCGATGTTGTCCCTATGTCTATTATGTAGCAGCAATATTTGGTACCTCATCCAAGTTGTCATTCCAGAGACGTATAAGCGGCGGCTAGCTTTATTGTTAGCAGCGCATAATGTATGCTGATCCTTTATAGGACAGTCTGGATGTAAGCAATAGTCCACCTTGCCCTGCGTTTTGTTCTCTTCGCTAAATACAACTCCATATAAAATTATAAACAAGAATAAGAAAATAAGAGACATTTGTATTAAGCTCTTTAAAAGACTAAAATCAAGGTAAATTAATTGAATAAACCATTACAAAATTTTTTACACTGCCAACTGACATCTGCTGTTACTTTTTTGTCAATTTACGTTCATTCGAATTTCATTATCACAAGGAGAAATGTGTGTTATGCTTAACTTTTAAAAACTATATATATGTACAAGATAAGATTTTTTAATGAATCAGAAAAGCAATGACGATGTTAAGAAACACTTGTAAGTCTTGCTAATTGCAGAAGATAATTTAATTGGACCATTTAACATAGTACTAAGACAGAAGAGTATCGTAAACAACATGGGGAAAATTAAATTGACTTCATCTAGCTCCAGGGAAATTATAAAAGTACCTGATGTTTATTTAATTACTTCTCTACATATTATCTGCAGGTCAACCGATTTTCTTATCTTTTCTGCGAGAAATTTGATTATTTCCGTCATCAATCGCAATGTCATTAATGTCCTGTTTTATGGATCTCACGATATTTTAAAGTATCAGTTTTAAAAATATCTAAAAGCACACATTTTTATCCCACCAGATAAATTTAAAATGCTTAATGGGTTACGAAATATTGCAAATGTTTCTGCGTGGCGCAGTTTTGATCATGATGCTTATCGCGTACTTTCTTAATTCTGAAAGCCTAAACTTATTAGCGATCAGTCAGTTTGTGAAAACGGGCGTATATGGAAGCTACGCGATTATCACATTAGGTCTACTGTGCGAGGCGGGCTTTCGTATTCACTCCGATGTATGCGTCGAGGCATCATTTTTGTTAGGGGGAGTATTATTTAACACCATATGTGCAGCTATAGCTTTCATTGATTTTGAAAAATTTTCGATTGGGGAGAAATTAGACATGGCTCTATTATCGATATTATCAAGTATCGTGTTTATAATAGATTTTCTATTCTTATTGTTTACATAAGAAGTAGATCGCGATACGAAAGAAACATTTTCATTTTTAGTTTGGGGCGGATTACGATCTAACTGAAATGGACAAGTGTATTGAAATAATTAAAGGGTGAGTCGAATTATCAGTAAATTGTGAATTCCATTACAGTTACAAGCAACAATGCATTGACATTATTGACATTGTGCAGTTGTGCGCAGACACGTTATTTTATTTGAATACAATTTTATAAGAAATTATTTAAGCACGTGAGTGTATTAAAATTATTTAACTTTATCTGCCCTCTTGTATTATGTACAAACAACACAGACACGATGGAATAAAATCGATATCGATTTTTACTCTTCACCATCGTTACCTTCATACTCGAATGTTTACACAACAGGACGATCATGAAACCGTAAACTGATAGCTATTTATTAAAGTAAAAGGTTTGGAGAACATTCTACAGTCTTCATAGACATATACGAGGGAAACAACGTGAAATGTGTAACCAAAATCGATATATAACTTGTAGCTGAATCGATACTATTTCATTGGTATTTCTACATTTCTACAATTGTCATAGTATGACATCTGACAGTTCCGTTTCCAGCCAACCACATAATCCCCACCCTCCTTCTCCGGCCATGGCTCATGGCAATTTTAATCTGCTGTATAGTGCTTTATTATTCTTCATTGCAATTTTATTTTAACATAAAACAAAGTAACCCCGTGGCCTATCGAAATAAAAGTGTTCCGGATATAGTTATTTTTGTTAGTTAAAAGTTAGTTTGATGAACAGACATCTCATTTAAGTGGAAGTGTTTAAGTAAATATAATCATAATTTAGAGTTGAGTTATGAAATGAGTTTACACAAAGCAAGGTATAGTTAATAACATCTTATACGATATTCTTAATAATATGATTATTAATTTAATAAATGCTGTATTTTGTTGAACGAAAATCAAATAATTAATAATATTTATAAAACACAGTCTGAATCTTAATTAAAATAATAAAGGGGGCGTGCTACTTTCAGATACATTAAGAAATTTGAAGATAGTCATGACGATTTCACGTTTTTTTATCCAATTATGTGTCATGTCATTAAATTGTGTGCCATTATTATGTTTAGCAACAGGTCTGTGAAATAAATAGAGGATCAAGTTGCCGATTCCTAGCATATTTTGAAACAAATAATTAAAATGTATCATATGTTAGTATGAGTATTATTTATTTTGCACAATATTTAAACTCCCTACACTTCTTGCTAATTCTTATACCGAAATCCACACTCAGTTATCTATTAGCAATATTTCCAATCAGACAAAGCTTTGCTAAGTAAATATTCATTTAGCAAATTATAATACTAAATATATCAGCATTGTTGTATTTTGCTATGACCTTTTAAATAGGTTGTTTCCTGATGGGTCTGTTGACACAACGGGAAACATCTATTAAATACAGTTTCTTGCTTGTTCTTATATGCTTGAGACTTATCTTAGCGGTATGTTATTTCTATTTGCCTAATGTCTAATTATAGTTTAAATATTTGCTATAATGGTGTTATTTTTTTATAGAATCAAAGCATTTGAAGACATTTTGGAGGAAGATGTTATTGATATCAAAGAGCTGCAGAAGTTGGCATTTAATGGTAAATTTAGTATTTCATGTTACATTATTAGTTGTTTTTTTTTCTTTCTATTATTTTCAAATTACTTAATGATCTAGATTAACATTTATTCTTTAAATTTTCAACAAATGATACTTTGTCGTAATCTGTTAAGTGTTTTGGAATTATATTAAGGACAAGCCTACAAACATTAATTTGATCTTATATGAGTATTCGATTTTCTGTTACAGGTGTGCCAGATGATAAAGGTTTGCGTTCATTAGTTTGGCGAATATTGCTTCATTATGTACCAAAAGAGAAGTCTGCAAGAGAATCTACTCTTTTAAAAAAGCGTCAACTCTACAAGCAATTTATAGGCATGGTTCAAACAATCTAACTTTCCATCTGTAATCTAAATTCATTATTTATAGAAAAACTCATATTAAAAACATATTTAAAGCTAACACAAGGGATATTATCTAATACAACGAGTGCCATTCAGTCTTCTATAACATAAACAAACTCCTTTTTTTTACTTTACTAACCCTGCAATATATCCAAATGCATCAAAAAGTCAATGTTCAATAATTGAACCCCCGTTCTAACTCTAAAACTTATTTAAAGCTATACATTGCTCTTTGAATGCAGATTTTTTTCCCAATTTATACTAATATAAAGAAGAAAGATTTTTATTTTTGTATGTATTAAAATAACTCAAAATCTACTTGGCCGAATTCTTTTACCATTGAAAAGCTATGTTATCAGTGAGTAACATGGGCTATATGTTTTAACTTCATGCGGGCAAAGTTAATAATAAATTAGGCAAACACAGTACATGTTTTGAGCATCTTCATCTACCTTTCCTCTATGTATGTTGATACAGTATCTCTTTATTGCTATCAACCATAATATCAGAATTCACTTCATTCTTTTGCATGTATTTCACACTTTCATACTTGTCATACATATTGATAAATTATGTTTGTAATTCAGATGAGATTATAGTCTCTCCTGGTGGTCCGGCCGACCATCCTCTCAACATCAGCCCGGATAGCTCCTGGAGTACATATTTCAAAGACAATGAAGTACTACTGCAAATTGATAAGGATGTCAGGAGATTATGTCCTGATATCTCTTTCTTTCAATCGGCAACAGAATTTCCGTGTCTTGAGGTAAGATTTTTTATTTTGTCTGTTAGATATATTAAATTACTTTAGTTTATTAGAGAAAGGGAAAGCTTGCTATCCTGTTAGATTGAATATTAATGATCAATAAAATGTATTAACATATTCGTGACACTTTTGTCTAGATTGTAAACAGCAATGGAGTAAAAAGATTGCACAAAAGAGTGGAACAATCTGTATTAAAATATTCTACATTAGAGCGACGTGGTCTTGGTGTTGCAAAGGTAAATAATCTAATATGTATTCATTTTCATATTTATTTCTCAAAGTAAATTACAAAGTTATAAATACAATACTATTTGATTTCAAAAAAAAACAGGTTCAGTTTTATTTTTAATTACATTTTAAAGTAATTACAGGTTTTATTATGTTTTTTAAAAGTAATGAGTAATGACGACATAATTAAAATAACATTCCTAATTCCTATTCATACAATACCTATATAAATTATTGTATTAAAATATTATTTTATAATTACTTATATATTCAGTAAGAAATTTTAATGAGGTTCACTATTTAATCTATTCATTTAATAATTGATTTAACTTAAAAAAATTCTTAATTGTCAATTCATACTTTTAATCTTACATTCTTCGTCGCTTACGTACTATAGTTACAAATACAAATACAAATAAATACAAATATTTTATTGGTAACACGAATTACAAGTCATAATTTAAAAAAAAATAAAGATCTTTACAGATATTTAAAATGAATGAATAAAAATTGTGTACATAAAACAATCATGGAATCAATAATACTTAATCTTTACGATCGATGACTTTAATGTTATTTGGATGGATGCAATGTGTTAAATGGAAACGTTACTATTTCCTGTTACAAACACGACAAATCAAAAGTCACGTGTCAGCCAATGCTATCCGCACTGATTCAGCACACGTAATGTTACACTCGATCCGAATTTCAACTTTTACCTATTTATTTCTTGTTATCTATACTAATATTATGGAAAGATTTGTATATTTGTATGTATTGAAATAACTCTAAAACTACTCGGCCCAATTATTAAATTATTTCACCGTTAGAAAGGTAATTTATCTTTGAGTAACATGGCTACATTTTTTATATTCTTTTTTAATTTAACGGGTGCGAAGTCGCGAGCACCAGCTAGTTTAAGTATAAATAACTAGCTGTTCCCAGCGGCTTCATCCACATGAAATTATAAAAACTTTATTTTTTTGTTAACAAGTGTCAAATTGTCTATTGTAAATGTCTAAATGACATGACATAACAAAACTTAGCAATCTTGCTTCCATGATGTTGGCAGCAACTTATGGTCTCCTTTCCACATTACGGTTTTTATCCAAAATATTTACGCCCTAAGTTTAATGGCGTGAAAATATATAGCCTAAAGCG